>VXCM01001872.1:0-100107 GCA_014773175.1 Lucifuga dentata
AAGCTTCTTGCACAATCTGCATGTATACTTTTTTAATTTGACTTTGTTTTATGTCATAACTGTATTCCCTGGCACTTTGTTTCCTCTTTTTGTTCTGCAAACCTGTTTATTAGTTTGTTGTTTGAATTTAACTTTTTCAATAATGTCTGAGGGGAAAAACAAAACAAAACACACACAAAAAAAAAAAAAAAANAACCAAAAAACAAAACGGTGTATATTGTCTGGATTTCCTCAGCTTTAATTAGCGAGCCTGTAACACCCACAACATATCTTGCTTTCTGATTGGATAGTCAGTATGCAGTGTTCTCATTGGCTAATCAGGTTCAAGCTGTTACGAAGGCTAGGAGCCAAAATTTGAGCTCCTAGCTTTAGTGTGTTATCTATTTATAATATCGAATATCTCGAGAACCCGGCCCTGTATGAAGTTGAAATTTGGCAGGTATAACGCTTGGGACCCAAGGACTTGCACTGTCGCCAGTGAAGTTGTTTAGTTGAGCGGTTCTCGAATTCATGCCGGTAAAAAATAGTCCACACGCGGTAGGATACGCGGCGGAAGAGTACGCTACGAGTACAGCACAATATGTTCCGCTCCACGAGAGTCCGGGCCCTAATGGCGGCATGTGGCAATAGGTAGGCCTACTACGTTTTCCCTCAAACTTTACAAAGGACATTTCTTTCATATTGGATATTTCTTTCTTTCTTTCTTTCTTTTTTTTTTTTGCTTTCCTGTTTATAAGCGCAATAGTAGCGCTATAGCAGCGCACGCGCACACTTACATATCGAATCTGGCCTGGTTTGATATGTCTCTCCAACAGAGAGACACTGTGTGGCGCAAATATCTCGAGAACCCGGCATTGTATGAAGTTGAAATTTGGCAAGTTTATTGCTCAGGACCCAAGGAGCATCGTGCAGTATCGTGTGTGAAGTTGTTTGGATGTGCGGTTCTTGAGTTGAGCTGTGCCTGTAAAAAGTAGTCCGCGCCACAGGATACAGCACATGCTCCACTGGCACTAATGGCAGGCTGCGGTGCACACCACAAAGTCTGGCCTGTTCCGAACATTCACGTTTTCAGCAGGCACTGAACTAGTACAAAGAATTAGTAAATCTGAGTGATAATTTTCACAAATGCATCCTGTCACTTCTCACCTGCACAGCGATGGACGGCCTCCACTTTCTCCCTCCACGCCCTTCATCCTGTCCTCCTCCTCCTCCAGTTTTAATCAGCACCATGTTGTTCTGAGGCAGAGAGGATGACTTTGCCAGGCCGCCCACCATCCTTCCATCCCTCTCTCTGGATGGCCTCGGCGGCCCCTCCAGCAGACTATCTGCAGAGCTGCTGTGTTTGGCCCTAACCCCGACTCCCAGACCCCCTCCATAGGGCACCAGCTCCCGTGAACCCCTGACTCCATCAAGGCTCTCTGCTGAGTTGCTGTGCTGTCGGGATCGTCCAGGGCCTGCGGCGATGTAATAGCTCCCCCTGGAGAAGCGACCTGAGGTCCTGTCGGTGCTGCCGAGATCCACAGAGTTGCTGTGCTGCTTGGGGCATCCAGGGCCGGAACCCGACACCAACTGCCCGCTGCTCTGGAAGTAGGCGTCCTGGGTGGACTCCGTGCTGCTCTGAGCCCGAACTGATAGCGAAGACTTGGACATGCGAGGTGGGAGTGGGGGGGGAGCACCTTTACGATAAGGAAAGACNTGATAGCGAAGACTTGGACATGCGAGGTGGGAGTGGGGGGGGAGCACCTTTACGATAAGGAAAGACTATAGGGTCAGAGGAGAGGGAGAGAGGAAGAGAGCAAAGAGGGCTGTTAAAAGCAAAGAGGGTAATTTATCAACAGCAGCAGGGGAGGTGAATACTTACAATGTGGGCAGGCTGGGAGGAGAAATTGGAAGGAGAAAGAGATTGTAAAACAGAACATTTGCCAAAATAAGGTGAACCAATACAGAGATCTTTCCAAGCATCTTTACAGTCAGCCAGCATATCTCCAAGTGCAATTATGCAAACCAGGGGAAGGGTACGCACGCACCTCCAGTTGTGTTTGTGTGCAAGTGTGTGTGTGCTGTAAATGTGAATGTGTGGGGTTGATGTATATGACATTTCATAGAGGATTTAATAAATCTCGAGGGGATTTGTTGGTCTAAGCCTGGAAATATTAGCCCTGTAAGGCACCGATGATAGCACTAGAGTGGCAGTCTCCTGCACAAATACACATGTATGCAGAGGCGCACACTCACACACACAATCATGCATGACTGCAAATATAAAGTGTGATGTGATTGTGATGATAAAACGGAGAATATTAGAAAAAAGAACAGAAAGCAAACAGAAAAGAAATGCAGAAATGAGGACACATCAGAGAGAGAGAGAGAGAGAGAGAGAAGCAGCAGGGGACATTGAGCTATCGTCATAACCATGAGCTTTCCAGTTACCATTACTGAGCCAAAGAAGCCGCCGACTCCACGGGGAGGAAGATGGCAGAGATGAGATACAAACACACACATGCCTACACACATACACACACATATACATGTATAAAGAATACACAGCATGAGACAACGCTTAGGTGAAAAAGTGTGAAAGTTGGGGCTTTTATCGAACAAAAAAAGTGCTTAACATAAAAAAGCAGATGTTGCGTTCAGCGTGCATTAAAGAAGTAGCGAACGTAAAAGTTGTATGTGTGTAAATATATGCAGGAATTCGGTTTTGTAAAGCTAAGCACAGCATTCCCTCTCCGCTGACTGACATGTTGTGTCTCCCAGCAGGTTGCACCGCACAAAACAACCCCTGACACGCAAAACACACACCATTCCACTCAAACGTGCATACACTCACCGGCCCCACCCTTGATGCTGCCTTGGGGGCCCGACATGGAGAAGACAGACAGGCAGTCGTCGTCCTGGGAGCAGCCCGCCTGGATGGCGCGAACGTAGCTGTGGCTACGAGTGCGAAACACCCCTGGAAGGTCAAGGGCCTCAACGGCTTGAGACTCCACCTCTCCAAACATGGTCTCACACACCGCCTCAAACTGCCGGTTGAGAGTCNACGGCTTGAGACTCCACCTCTCCAAACATGGTCTCACACACCGCCTCAAACTGCCGGTTGAGAGTCTCTCCCAACTGAAGGACGAGGTGAGGATGAGATAAATAAGAACACACTCTTATCCTTCATTCGTTCATTGATAAAACCTGCAATTATTCACAGCAAAACTGCTTTATGTGTTACCTGTGAGCTGGTCAGAGAGCGGGTGTAACTACGGGAGCGGGTGTGGGTTTTGGGTGCACTTCGGTTGTTTGGGTAGGAGTCTGTACACTGCTTACACGAGTACCTGATTAAACCAAACATGATCAACAATATTGATCATAGCAGCTATGATGAGCTTTAATAGGTGATCATCTAAGTCCAGCCAACTTTTATGCAGCATTTACACAACAGGTTTCGACGCCCAATTCAGATTTTTTTTTTTTTACCTATGTCTGATTTGTGTAATAGGCTCATCACATTTTTTTTCTTTGCACAATTTAGACCTGAAACAATTGTCACATTCAAAGGAGGGTTAGGTTTATGAAACAGATGTGAAGAGAACTCTGCAATGAGCAAGAAATAATTATGCAGGCTAACATTTTAAAGGTCTGCAACTAATTTTATGTTAAAGTGGAAAAGAAGGATTAAAGCATTTGTTGCAGAATGCCAGTGCTTGAAGTCCGGGGGGGGGGGGGGGNGGTGTCAAGGTCATCGACAAGCATGTACCTTCACAGTGATTCTTGTTTTATTTAATGTGTGACCTTTTGACTGTGAGAATTAAATTTTATTGGCCCCCATCCTCATCAAAGTTGCGCATCTCTGCTATATATAAATACGCGATCCCCGATTTAATTTGGATTTAATTCGTCTGGCTGCACCTTTGCTATTGTTTTCCTCTGCGTTGTTCTGCAGTAGAGTACGGAAGATTTACGAGAGGTTCACGTACTCCAAAAATGTCCCGGTACTCTGAAATGAAAGTCACAGAGGTCTGTTCCAGCCCACCTTAAGCACCTGCAGATTGCGCAATTTTATGTTGTGTTAGTCGGAATGGCAAGGAAATTTAATTAAAAGTTGCATTCGCAGATATCTGGTAACTAGATTTATTTCCAGATATAAATGTGGCCAAAAACGCATCTGACATGATCTCAGTCTATCATTTATTTTTTAACCATATACACATTTGCAACCTATATTAAAAAATCTGAATTGGGTCATGTGTACTTGGTGATGTAAATGTAGCCTCAGTGATGATAATTAAGTTTAATTAAGTCTTGGAAAGAAGAGAATGGTTTGCATAACATTGCATTGTTATGATGTTAACACCCAGTTTAGCAGATGACCTTTGATCCATGCTGACAGATCGTCGGAAGGCTTCTCTCTGGGCAATGAGGGTGGATTTGGGTGAGGCTTTGGGGCTTGGGTCCGAGTCGCCGCTGTCGTCATCACCCATGGCCTTTATGTAGCTGCCGCTCCGCATGCGACGGCACGGAATCTCTCCTCCGCTGTCGGCTGCACCGCCACCGGCGTATCCAACCCCCCACTCGTCTGAAGGTACCTGAGACACATCCACACGAGCGTTCACACAGGCGGATAAACACAAATCAGATTAAAGATGATTGATCTGCTGTTTCAACAAAAGTAAAAGTAACTATTCGGATGCAATGGCCAAACTCAGGTTTAGTAGAGTTTACATACTCCATTCATGGGTTAAACACAATAAGTTAAAAAGTACCGTATGTACTCGACTATAAGCCGACCCCCGATTTTGACCTGCAAATTTAGATTTTTAAAGAAACCCACATATAAGCCGAACCCCTGATGTTGTTCCATCAGTTTATTTGTTTAATAAATTACCTGTTTTTCTGGGTATTGTCATAATATTCCTGTGATTTTCTGAAAATAATCCACGTACCGGTAAACATGATATTTATTTCAGCAGCTGATTACTGTAACTGATGGATCACGGCTTACTGGCCGCCGCAAAATGTGCTGAATAAGATGTGTAGTCAGGAAATACATCATTCTAAGGTGTGATTTAAACTGTTTTCCATGGGTAGTGGTAATGGGTAGTATTTCCACCCCTGGCAATTTCCTTCTCTGGGATCTGATTTGAATTACTCATGTATAAGCCGACTCCCCGATTTACGTTGTGAAATTTGGTAAAAAAAAAAAACTAAAAAAAACTCAGCTTATACTTGAGTATATACGGTNACGTTGTGAAATTTGGTAAAAAAAAAAAACTAAAAAAAACTCAGCTTATACTTGAGTATATACGGTAATTATGCATTCTTCTAAACCAGTCATACGAGGAAATCAGCTGCTCACAATTTAAATTAATCTTTGTTAAGATATTGAAGGTTTTTTCGCTGCATGTCAGCAGCTTCTTCCCAATATCTGCTGCAGAAGTCCAAAGACTTCAAAACGTGGAAATATTTTCAGTGTCTGATAAAATATTTCACAGTTTGACCAGAATGAAAATGATTTTAGACAGAGGTACAGTTCAACACACGCACAAAGTTTGGTAGAATGCTCAGCCATACAGGCATGCACAACGGTAGCGCACACGCGCACACACGCGCACACACGTGCACATACATGCACATGGGAGATGACGTTAGAGAAAGAGAGAAAGGGACAAAGGGACTTACAGAAAGAGAGAAACTCTGACAGCTGGAGAAACACTGACACAGAGAAGGAGAAGGAGCGTAAGCTGGAAGCCAACAGACAGCCAGCAAATAAACAGACAGGTAACGAAAGCGGATCAGAAAGACAGGAAGACAGGCATGAGACAGAGCACATACAGACAGAGAGAGAGAGAGAGAGAGAGAGAGAGAGAGAGAGGGTGTACAGGGTGAGAAAATGAGAAACAGAAGCAGAAAGAAAAAAAGCAGAAAAAGAAGAAGAAAGACAGACATGACCAGGCAGAAAGCAAAGCACACAGACAGGAAGACAGGGAAACAATCAGGAAGACAGGGAAGTAGACAGGGAGACAGGCAGGAAGGCAGGGAAACAGACTGAAGACAGACAGGAAGACAGAGAAAGAGACAGGAAGACAGGGAAACAGACAGGAAGACAGACAGGGTAACAGACAGGAAGACAGACAGGAAGATGGGAAAACAGACAGGAAGACAGACAGGAAGAGAGGGAGACAGACAGGAAAACGGAAACAGACAGGAAGATAGGGAAGCATACAGGGAAACGGACAGGAAGACAGACAGGAAGACAGGAAAAAGGGAAACAGATAGGAAGACAGGGAGACAGACAGGAAGACAGAGAAACAGACAGGGAGACAGAGAGGAAGACAGGGAAACAGACAGGGAGACAGACAGGAAGACAGACAGGAAGACAGGGAGACAGACAGGAAAACAGGGAAACATACAGAGAAACAGACAGGGAGACAGAGAGGAAGACGGAGACAGACACGAAGACAGGGAAACAGACAGGAAGACAGGGAAACAGACAAATGAGAGTCTGATGAGAAAATACACGAGTCGATAAAGAAACTGAGGGATGAAATAACATAAAAGGTGAATTGATAAAGAGAAATGAAACATTTACATTGACAGGGTTCCCGCTGCATAAAATGTATGACTTTCATAACAAAGTCAGAATGCTTCCATTACTTACAAATTAGTTTCCTTCCAGGCTTGTCTTATTTTTATCTAAAGAGAATGTTATCTACCTTCATGAAAGAATTTCTACATTCTATATCTTCTACATTCTATATTTCTATAATTTATGCATATTGCTATATGATGAGTTATTTAAGCAAATCCCTAATATTCCATGACTTCCTTTCAAACTGATAAAATTCCCAAATTTCTCTGCCTCAAATTAACAGGCAGGATTATTAACTGGACACATCTCCAGACCCCCAGGAACCCCAAGATCTGGATTGTAGTAATCTGATTAACTGTTATTTTGCTTAAAAAAAGCACCATATCAACAAATATGATAAGAGTTTTAAGAGGAGCCTAATTTATTATCGTCTGACCCTATAATTTCAGCTGATTTTGTACTTTGCAGAGCATATTCTTCTACAAATTGCATGTATTGAAAGGATAATTTACATAGCAGACCTGCAGCTGAGCAGTATTCCATTACTGGTTATTTTTTATGGCCCTAAGCGTGCAAATATAGGCATGTGTTTTTAAAGAGGGAAGTGGTTACCATGGTTTCCTCACAAGCAGAAGATCATTTGTTCAAATATGAGTTTGTGCACAAAATTAGTTAAGGTAATTATGAAACTTTCCCTTAGGTGATGAGTTTATTTTGTCTGTATGAGTTGGGTGCTAATGGATGCTGGAACCTTATGGCCCAACGTAGGATAAACAGGTATAGATGGATGATTAGAATACTGTATGAAGATGCAAATGCACAATGTATAGAGTGTATAATGATTGTTGTTGGAAATAGTTTGGGTCCATGAATGGTGGGAACCCTGAGTGGTGACATACAGAACAGAGAGCCAGGCAGCCAGACAAAGATGATGAAACAGATACAGTTTTGGTCTTGCATTTGTATCATAACATACTAAAACATACCTGACATACAGTATATGCTCCGATTATTTGCCTGAAGTCCCACTAAAGGACCATACCACTCATTTTCATGTATGAGTCCAATATATTAAATTTTCATACATGTAAACAGTCATTTTCCAAAGCATACAACTGGAACGGTGAATTAAAAATGTTTTTCCTACCTTCCAGACCTCCATTTGTTTCAGTTCATTCTGCTATTAAAATCAACTTGTTGATACTGAAACGTCCTTGGGATAGGTAATCCATCATCACCAACAAGACGTGTATTCAGGTATTTTTTTTAGAAGTTACGTTNCTTGGGATAGGTAATCCATCATCACCAACAAGACGTGTATTCAGGTATTTTTTTTAGAAGTTACGTGATTTTAGTGGTTAAATATAATAAAAAGCGTGGAATGAATGTATGCCTCCACCGGGGAATACAGTCCCAAAAGAAGACCTGCATTTATAGAAAAATTTAAAGGACCGTGACTTCATAAGGCTACATAGCTATTAGCAGGAGAAACATGGATTTTTAAGGTGGGTGTATCGCTTGAATATTTGATTTTGAAAGATTAAGAGATTTTGCAAAATATCAGGAAAGCTGAAATACGGTTTTATCCTTTGGGAAATGATTGTCAGCAACGTAACATGTATGAAAATTGAATATATTAGGCTCAAACATGCAAAATGGATGGTATGGTCCTTTAAGGCAATAAAGCGAGTAAGATGCATGCACATATACATGTGGATTCAGCGGTTTGTCAAATATATATGATATGTAACTGCAGTATGAAGAGTGTCTGCCAGGTGAGGAAATGTGGAGGTGGCCTATCCGATTATAATGTTTCCATCCTGAAATAAATGGATTTACATTTGCATAATTTATGACTGTTACTCAGATTAAGTTTACTCTGATTTATGCTGGGTTCAATCTCATTTTGCTGTTTATGTTAAAAAAATCAACTTATTGCCTTAATCCGAATGTTCTTGAAGTTTTAGCATGCTTGTAAATTTAGTGACTATTGCACAACCTGTGTGTGTGTGTGTGTGTGTGCATGCATGCTTGTGGACCAGCTGCTTCGACTTCTTTAAGCCAGGAAGTAAAAGCAGCTGCTTGTGTTAAAACTTCTTTCGATCTTCACTCAGTGCAAAGACTGGAGATTATAGCTTCACACTGATACACATACACACACACTGGACTCCTCCATGGCACTCCAGGGCAGCGTATCCAGCTGAGTGTGTGTTTTAAAGGTCATCATTTAAAAGATGAATCAGCCAAAATCAGGATCTCTTGGCCTTCTTCTATCTCTCTCATTTTCTCCTCTTTCTCTCTCTCTTCGCCCCTCGGCTGTCATCAACTTTATCTCATGTCTGTCCCTGAGCTTCCTTTATACCTGTGTATCCCTCTGCCTTACTCTTTTTTCCTTGATATCTTTGTCTGTCCCCCCTTGCTGTTTCTGTCTTCACGTCAACCTTGCTGTATATGCTTGTTTTTACCGTTTTTTAATCTGCCATATGCAGGCGGAGGGAAAGGGAGAATGGTGAGCAGCTTTGGGAATAGCAAGGGCTGAGTTGTGGTTCTGTGCGTCATAGTGGGTTGATGCCATGGGAGCAAACCATCCCTTTGCCTTTGAGCTCAGTAATTCAGATGTGTGAAGTCTACATACTCACACATCACTGAAATTGTAGTTGTGGTGTGATGTAAATCCTGAAATCAGCCACGATTTCTTTCAAAACACATTCAAGCGCTGTCAAATTGAGAGGGGATATGCTACGTAATATGTGGAATATGTCAATAATGACAAAAACTTTAAAACTACAGAATGATAAAAAAGGTAAATCTGTTACTGTTTGCCATGTCCACCACCTTGTTGTTGTTTCACCAGGTGTGTTTATATCAGATATGTTGGGCACGGTGCATCTTGCACAGATTTCCACCTGGACGTTCTGAGTTGCACGACCATTCCATTGCAGTTTCACACTTTGTCTCTTGAATCGTAGATCAAGTTCAGATTTCCAAGTACGATGAATTACAACATGATGTCCGGGCTCTTACTGGGTCATTCAAAAACATCAAACTTCCTGTTCTGAAGCCCTTCCTTGATATGTTCTTAAGATTTGTGCTTTTATCAGTTTTGAAAGAGAAATTCATCTGTGTCTTCAGCTTTTAAACAGAGGATGGGTAGGTTTTGTTCCAAAGAATCTTGACATTTGGAGCTATTTGTGCTATTCTTCCCTTCTATCCTAGCATCTGACCCTGATGAAGAAAAGCAGCCCCAAAACGTGAATCTGTTTCTTCTCACTTTGCAGAACACTGTATATTTTTCTGACCACTTCCTTTTGGAAGTTTCAGCAGCTCCTTCAGTCTGATTTTAGGGATTTTGGTGGCATCCCTGATGAGTTATCTCCTTATTCTGGGAGGGACGTCCAGATCTTTGCTGCGTTCACAGACCTTGGAAGTCGAATTTTTCCCAGTTGGAAGCTCCAACTTCTAACCTCAAACTGTTCCAGCCAAATGTAATCAAAAAAGCATAGCTGAACACCAACAAATACCGTAAAATTAATTGAACTTCATAATAACTAAAGTAAAGTTAGCTTACAGGACTGTTTAGTTTTGTTGTTTTACACTGATATTAATCACAGTGGGTATTAAACTTTGTGCAGAGAAGTAATATTCTGAAATTATTTACACTTACGTATCAATGGCAAACAGTTATTATACAAAATAGATAGTTAACTTGGTGATATATTCTGACCTTTTTCTTGCAATTTCATGCAAGAAAAAATACTTTATTCGCCTTTTAGCTGATCATTTCCATTCACAAAACTTGCTTCTACAGCGCTGCCATGTTGAGCGACATCATACTTTGTAAGTCGGGGTAGATAATTTTGGTCCGAGTTTCCCAGCCGGAGCTCCGACTTCATCTTCCAAGTAAGAAGTCAGAAAAATCTGAGTTCTGAGGTCTGTCAAATGCAGCATTATAATACCCTGTGATGCCTCATTTTCTCTACTTACTGATGCCAGTGAGCTCCTATAGATGCTTATGTCTAAAATAAACTGAAAGTCAGACAGGAAGAGTATGATGTTTAGTCTCTATGCACTGGTTTTTGCAGCTAAAGTTGTAAGTTTTGTTCTGCAGCGAATGAAAAAACAGTTTGGAGTTCCTGTGTCATTAAATAGCGTTTCCCACTGAATGTCCTGAGGTCTCATCCTGTTGGAGATGGGTCTTACCGAACAGCTCTGCATCTGCTGCTCTGGGAAGTTTCCTGCCCTAAAGCCACAGATCAATCTGGCTGACTTCAGCACATCTAAGCCCAGCACAAAACTCACTGAACACACTCTTTCCCTCTCACAAAACCACAAATGACAGCTGGAGATATAAGAATACCTGGAGTTTGGGACAGTTGATTTTGTGTCAGAGGGTGTGAATGTGACAGTAGCCTGAGGCACCGACTCAAATATGTGGGGCTGGTCTTTGAAAAAACAAACAGAGGGAAAAAAATTCAGCATACACTGGAGAGTCACTCTTTGTGTTGGCCTCTTCCTGCCCCCCCCCCCNCCCACCCCACTTATATCGGCAGACCTCAGCTGTGTCTAAAAGATGAGAGTTGCAAAAACACCAGGGACTCCGATGGCTACCTGCTGTTTCTGTAGAAACACAGCCTGCATGGTGGTTCTACCTCAGCATAGCTGGAGGTTTGTTAATGTGTTTGTGTGGGTGTGTGTGTAGGTGTGTTGTGTATAAATCCTGTCATCTGCTTTTGGTTCACTGGAACAGTCATTGGGTGTACTTTTGCAGTTTATGAATACAGGTAGGAGAGAGGAAGGAAGAAGGAAAGGATAGATGAAATGTACGTTTTGGACAGGGAAAACATGGATGGAGAAATTGAATGTTGAGTTTATTGATTTCTGGATGATAATTGCTCTCCTTGATTTTTTTATTTGCAAAATACCAAGACAGTTCACTTTCTTGATATCATGTTGTATATCTCAATGTATCCTCGATTACACGCACACACACACAGAAGCTGACATGAAGTCGTACACACACCTGTAGGTAGTGGAAGGACCTCTCCTTCACCTTGCTTTCCACGGGCACGAGGGCTTTGTCATAACCTCCTCCCCGGGTCGAGGGGTACACTTCCCTGGCCTGACTAACTGTCATGGCGGACCAGGTGCTCCTCTTTAGGGAGTGGCCCTGGTGTCCGTGGTGTCCTCCTTCGCTCCCGGCCAGAGCCATTGTAGTACAGGCCACGCATTCTCCAGGTCCCGGCCCACCGCCGCCACGCTCCTTGGGCTTCTTCATGGTGAGCTCCTGAATGGCAGCATCCAGGCTCTCGTGTCCACTGGGATACCCCCGCCTGCCCCCGCCCACCAGGAAGCTGCTGTCACTGTCCAGGTTGTCGTCGGAGCTCCACCAGCCTGCTGTCCTGCTGCGGTGGCGTCTGCCTGACTCGTGCCGCGAGTCTCCGCTCTTGCTGCGCTCTCGAGACTTGCTTCTCCTGGTTGAGCGAGACTGGTGGCCTGAGTAGTGACCACCGCCATCTTCCCCTCCACTCCTGTGGCCTCCACCTCTCTCCGTACGGTAGTCACCGCCTCCTCTCGTGCCGTTGTACTCTCGTTTGGATGGCGCCTCCAGAGATTGGGACTTGGCGAAGAGACGTTGTACTGAGTTGACCAGGTGTCGGATGCGAGAGGGGCTCTCGCTGCGCTGCTCAGCGCCTCCGCTGGCAGTGCGCTGGTACTGCAGTGTGTGAAAGCCATCAGGGTGGAAGGGCACCTGTTTCTCAAACTGATCAATCAGGTTTGGGGGGATTCGGTGCATCTTACCTCCGTGGCCTGAGGGCAGACACTCTTCACAAGAGTCAAAGGACTGGAGGGGTGGATGCTGGCTGGGGTGGGAGCGGGGAAAGGTGCCCCCTCCGAAGTGGCTATGAGAGTGGGAATGGGAGTGGGAATGATGCCTCTCCAGGGCTACAGCCTCAGCAGGGCCACCTGGAGGGTAATAGTGGCCGTCGCTGTGACCCTGGTAATACTCTCGGCCTAGACCATCACAGTCCTCAGGCATGCAGTGGCAGGGTCCTCCGCCACCACCGGAGGAATGCTGGGACATGCTACGGCTGACATGGTAACCTTTCATAGGCGCCGGGGCATGGTGGGCCGTCCGGGCCGAAAGGGGGCGCTGTGGGCGTGACAGGGCTGCAGCTGTCTCACCTGGAGGAACAAAAGAATAAAAATTTAGGCAAAGTCAAGTCAATTTGCACCAATATCACATCCAATGTCTCAAAGGGCTTTACAGACCCACATATTAATGGTTCCTGACCAGCCCAAGTCTTATTTCAGTACATTATTGGGCCACTTCTTGTCTGATGTCACTGTTTTAAAGACATCTGGTGAAAAACAAGCTAAAATCTCTCATCTGGTGTCACATACACTAATGATTTTAATTGATACAGCAGCAAAAATATTCACTTTTAACACAGGGGAAGAGGCTAAAATTTTCATCATCCTGGAGATCATGAAGATCCTACAGGGTCTGAAAAAGTAAGACTGCGGAAGTTTTTTGAGCGGAGCTGGTGAAAATTAATCAAAATGAAACAGTTTGAGCTCCGAGTTCCAAGCTCTGCATGGGTTTTACCGAAGTGACAGAATCCCAAGAGTTCAGCATATTAAAAAATCCCCCGACATGACCGAGATGATCCCAAATTCTGCCAGTGACAGTGTGAGAATCTGAACCATTGTTCCACGGACTAAATGACAAAAAAGACATGGAAGAACTTCAAAAGATGATGCAGAACCAGTTTAGAGGAATTTAAAGAACTAAAGATGTTCAACTCTGCACAAAAGTGGATATATGACATGAGTCAGTGTGGATGTATAACTGTAGGAAAGGAAATGCTGATTTCAGTGGATACTCCTGATCGATTTCATGTCATTCTAAAACATAAAATAAATCTAATCTATACTAAAAATACTTCCGTCTTTGAACAGTGTCCTCAAATTTCCTGTCAAGTTCTCAGATAAATGACAACATGATAGCATACTGGTGAAGATTTTGATATAGTTTAGGACAAGAAAGAGTTTATTTTTAAATCTTTCTGTGCAAAAGCTGTGTCTCCTGCTCTTCTATTATAAATATAAAGAGGTTGCTGATATTTATAGCAAGATGGTGCTTAAAATTAGTTCTATGATTACATGCTTAACCAAAAACATTGGTATTCTTACACATCCATATTGCGGAATATCTGTCATTCAGGAACAAGCCATTACATCTCCTACAGCCTTATGAAGACATGGTTGTTTAGATTTTTCCATAAATGCAGGTCTTCTTTTGGGACTATTTTCCCCATTGGAGACATACATTAACTCTGCACTTTTTATTGTGCTTAAACACTAAAATTACATAACTTCTAAAAACCTGAATACACGTCTTGTTTGCGATGATGGATTACCTATCCCAAGAATGTTTCAAGTATCAACAAGTTGATTTTAATAGCAGAATGAACTGAAAGCAATGGTGGTCTGGTAGGTAGAAAAAACATTTTTAATTCACTGTTCCAGTAGTATGCTTTGGGAAACGATTTTCAGCAATCCTACGTCTATGAAAATTGAATATATTAGGCTCAAACATGCAAAATGGGTGGTATGGACCTTTCATGGGGTAAAATGGACAAAAGCATAATCCTTAAAAAAAAATACAATGCTGTGAGTGTATGTAGTAACTTTTTGGTTGTTTTCAAGTGTGAGACACAAAGGTTTGGAGGTTGTGTGGAGCGAAATCCATCATGATTTGACTCAAATCAATTGCAACACAAAGAAACGGACTTTGTAGATTTACAGTCAGATTATTTTACTCTCTTCTTCCAAGTGGCCGTACAAATTGAAAGTGAAGACAATGTTATTTTCTTTTTCTGATTAACATTTTTATTGATGTTGCACTTCATTTTTTAGTCAACCACAGACAAACAGTGCAGCATTGAGCATTCATCCTGCAGACTGCAATAAGCAGCCCGAGACTTCAGCTCATTCATCTCCAAGGCCACTGGGCTGATAAATCAGCAATATTAGTCTCTCTCTCTCTCTCTCTCTGTTCAGTTTCTATCACTTTCCCATTTACCGCTTCTCATTGTTTATCACCCCTTGCTGTTATTATATTCATCAGCCCACCACTTCTTGTCTTCCTTTTTTTTCTTCCACCAATGCCCGCAGGGACTCTCCGAGCAGTCGCATGAGGAAAAACAGTGTTTATCGATCACCTGCATCCTAATGCAGGCTGGAGAGAGAGCGGCGGCGAGCATCCAAGAACATTCACAAGTGTCTTGTGCTATCAATTACAGAGCCGTTTCAATGTTTCTAATGAATGAATGAAACACAGAGTGAGTATCAGCTGAACTATAACGTGATTTACGATATCCCGGTCAGCATGGAGGAACCAGCTGTTGCTTGATAAGATAAAGTGCAGAGGAGGATGGGATCCTCTCCATAAAACAAATGTGTGAAATGAAATCAATACATCTCTGCATGCTGTAACAGCAGTGTGGAATGATGTAAATTTATCACCCACACACTCCGGTTGCTGTCAGCAAAAGTCAGCAAGAATGGAAATAGGATAATGCCTATCTTTGAGCTAGCATCTTTTCTGTGTCTGGATAACAACCTAGTTTATATTGCAAATGTGGAAATAATTTATTTTATTGGACTGGAATTAATTGCTGCTTCTATAATAACATCCTCTATTAAGCACATTTTCTATTAACTATATAATGAATCGCAGGCAAACAGTCTGTTTGTGAAACCGACGAGCGTTTCCTTTTGTTTTTGGGTTTGATTAAATGGATATGAAATTGCTGGCTGAATAGCAGAGAGTGGCTGCTCGGCTGGATGAGTTTCACTGAGCTCCTGTGAGTGCAGTTGTGCTCATATTTGCTGAGATGAGAGATAAGGGACAGATGCTGGTTTAATCATTAAATAGAGCGTGGCCTGTTTGCCTTGATTGGCTGAATGAGAGCTGCTACCCAAAAACCGCAGCCACATGCAGCCGTGTCATTGGTGTAGCCGTGACGACGAGCATTTCCAAGTCAGCGTCCTACCGTGGCCAGCTTTCAGACAGCTGTGGCACCTGGGTGGACTGATCATCACTCATTAACGTGTGTGTGTGTGTGTGTTCTGTAGCACAAAACCTATCTTATCAAGTGATATAAACTACATTTTGTCTTTAAAGGGGACGATACACAGATTACTATGTTCATATTTTATTTAGGGGTTTATTTTGAAAGATTTGTAATGTCATTAAGTGCATCCAATTCATCCTCTCCTTTGCTGCAGCATTGCTGTGCACAGAGCGAGAACAGGCACTGTCACTTTAAGGCCCTCCTCCTGTAAAACCTGCTTTGTTCTGATTGGCTAGCTGCTTCATGTCAAACCTGGAACCCCCCCATAGACTCCGAAACACAGATGCTAGCCTACAGCTAGCTCAGTTGCTAGCTGTAGGTGGTNCCCCCCCATAGACTCCGAAACACAGATGCTAGCCTACAGCTAGCTCAGTTGCTAGCTGTAGGTGGTAAATTCAAATGTGTTAAATGCTGTCAGAAGTAAACAACTCATTACACAAAAATCTTTCAAGCCAGTGTAAGATTGCATTTCTATAGGCATCAAGATCAAGTTTCCAACTATTGACAATGAGAGAGAGAGAGAGAGAGAGAGAGAGAGAGAGAGAGAGAGAGAGNTCAAGTTTCCAACTATTGACAATGAGAGAGAGAGAGAGAGAGAGAGAGAGAGTGAGAGAGAGTAAGAGTAGCCTGAGTAGAAAGCAGAGATACCTGCTGCACGTCCCACGTCTACCTGCAGCAGCACACAAACAGCCTGTCCTCACAACATGTTTTTAAGCATCAGGAAATAATTATGATGAAATGAAAGAAAAGTGCTTTATATAATAATAATAATAATAATATTAATAATGGTAATAATAATAATAATAATAATATAATTATAATAATAATAATTTCCTCACTAATGTGTTTTGAGAAGAAAAAATTAAAAAAAAATTAAACAGCATTTGAAATTAGAGGGATTATGTTGGTCCATTTGCAGATTTTGTGTTGATGCAACAAAAAGATCAGATTTTAAGTCTTAAGTTTGAAATGTAAATGCGTGTTGTGTATGTAGCGTGTTTGCATGTGTTCCTGAATAGAAAGCAAAGTGAGCCGTGCTGCTCTGCCTAGAGGAGTAAATTATACTATAATATTCTGTTTATTATGCAGTATTGGAGGTTGGCGTAGGCTGGTGGCCGGGAGCTGTCAATCACTCTGTTAGACACACATACACATGTGTAGTTGTACACACAGGTAACAAAGACGGAGCTAAATACTGCCTTTCATTTTCTTTTCTTCATTACTTCCTTCAGTCTGTCAGTCTCTCTGTCTCCTCTCAGTCTCTGCTCTTGACCTACTTCTTTCTGTCCTCCAGTCATATCTCTCCCTCCTTCCCTCCCTTCATCCCCCACCTCCCATCTCCTTTTGTTTTTTAACCTGTCAGTCTGCCTGACTCTGCCTGTCAGCACTCCTCCATGTTTATTTGTTCATTAAGAAGTGTGTTTGCACTTTTTATCTCTTGGCCTCTCAAACTGGGTTCTTAATCTACTGCCAATCTGTCTTTGTCTTTTCCCTTCTGCACTTCTTTTTGGATAATACACCTTTTTCATACACTGGAGACCTAAAATAAGCCAAACACAGCCCTTTGAACCCCCCCAGTCTCATTCTTTGTTTCATTCTCAGCGTCATAACTTTTATCCAAACACTGGGCTTTCTGCCCTCTAGTACTCCTTTATGACCATTTTTTAGTTTCTGTATTGCTGTTCCTCCCTGTGTAAACCATAATAAAGTCGCTGCTCCATGAGAAATTGCAAAACAATGTTATTTTTTAACATGGCATCAATGTGACTGTTACACTGACTTTGTTTTAGATATTCATATGATCATGCCAGCTGCTCAGACCCATTTTGATAACAGTTGAATCGACCATCTGAACGAGTCAGGGGTCAAAGGGCATCTTTATATCTGTGAAAATTAAAGACTATTAAAGATCATTGTTCAATCAGTCAGTCAATCAGAAAGCCATCAGTAATCAAAACAGCTTATTGGCAGAGATACTTTGAAATTAGCTATGACGCCAAAGATAATAAAAGACTATGTTGTTTGTGACAACCAAAGATTTGAAATGTGCAAAATCTGCACTGAACTGAAAATGATGCAATATTGATTTTTCTTCTGCATTTGAAGCTGCAGACCGACAGTAAGTCGAGGCTAATTAAACTATTCTTCCAGTTGGTATCCAGATGAAAAATGTTCAAAATGGTTGATTGCCCATGTTTAAAGTTAACAGCACTTGTCAGGATAACTATGCAGTGGTGGTTTGGTTTTCTTAGTTCTTCAGTTGGTTGATAAAGTAATAAAGTAATTGTTTCCATATGCCAGAGGATAAACAGCAGGTGTAACACATTCAGTGAAGATTAGCTTGAAAAACTATTGTGTTATATCAGTAGATACAGAGAAGGCAAAACAGACATGACTTTATATGAAAATGTTAAATAGAGTTGCTCCTCCACCAGACAAAAGACAAAGCAGGCATCATTTGGACAGGACCGCCATGGTGTTTGGCTTTTATTTTGCGATGATGTGGGCTAATGTTGCGAGGCAGTGGCTATTGTGTGCATGCATACTGGCTTTGTTTGACTGAATATACAATGGTACCGAGCTCCAGCGTGGCTCCAGGCAGATATGTCGACTCATTTAAGAATACGAGAAGGTTAACTGAACACAAGTGTTGTCAAACAATGGGAGAAGTTTTCATTAGTCCAATATCTGTCAAAATGTGCCAGTGCAGCAGACTTCAAAGATGCTGTTATCCACTGGTGCTCTGCACAGCCATAACAGGCCAGCCAGGAGGAAAGTGTAATAATATGCAAATGGGAAGAGAGGTTTGGCTCTGCTGTGTTTGTTTGCACTTTGTTTTTTCCAAGCAGGCAGGCGATTGAACGAATGACAGAAGGACTGATTCGCTCTACTCAGCGTTTAGATGGAATGATCTATTTTTTTCCCTCCTCATATGCACACAGAGACACACACAATACACACTTCTGTTGCTGCAGGCTGACTACCGTGGCGAATCCATCAAGATCCAGAAAGAATCAGGGATAATGGGAAAGATGGAGCATTTCAAGGGTATCCCTGGAAGACGCCTCATAAAATATGACTGCGGCGCTGTGCCTATAGGAAGCCGATGTGGAATAAGTGGCCAGAAATGCGAAGAAAGAATAAGAATAATGGCTATAGGTTTTAAAAAATGTAAAACACCTGCTGGTACATGCTTTCACATCTATTTTGGATGACAAATTCGTAGCTATGGACTTCTGGAAAGAATTGGAAAGAGTTTACAGATGATGATGGCACTTTTCATCCATGTTCATAGGTGAAGGTGGCTGATTGATTAATGATTGAAATGTCTGCAAGGAACAGAAGAACAAGAGAGAAATGATGGAAAGATGGAAAGAAATGGAGAGGAAATGTAAGAGCATGAGAGGGACGATAGTCACAGGAGAAATATGATCCCATCATCAGGGCAAAATTGAAGAGTACCTTGGGGGTAGTTCCTGTAGCTTTCTCACCCTTCTCCCCCTCCTTTTGTCCTGGTTCCAATCTCCAACCTTTTCTACAATCTCTTACAGAACAATTTTCCTTCTGCTTCTCCTCCTAGCTCTCTTTTGTCATTTTTTTCTGTGTGTCCTGCCTGGACCAGCGCAGTTTGGTTGGTGCACACAAGGCAGACATCTTCATTCAGCCTGAACCTGTAGCATATTACTGCATTCAGAATGTCCTGCAGAAAGTATGTCATTGGGTGCTTAGATTATGGACTGGACAAGCCTGTGCTCACCACCAGACATCGTACTACAACTCCTCGTCCAGAGCACCCATGTCTGACCATCTAACTGTCAGGGATCCTTTCTTCAGTTTCCTGCTTAAGCAGTTTCCAGGCAGAGGACACATCAGGAGACAGTGATTGTCTTTGGAACTAAGGAGAGGAGAAAGCAGCTCTTAAAAGTCCACATGCCCAAAAACTTTCGGGTTTTCAACCTGCAGAAATTCATCCAGAAAGTCAAACTCACCAGGTCCCAAACTGCCCTGAAAACTTCATTTTTGATTGATCCTTCTGTAACATGTTGACATCAAAATGTAACATATTTGAATTTACCTGGTTTATGCTGCGTTCGACAGACCTCGGAACTCAGATTTTTCTGCCTTCTTACTTGGAATAATGCGTTAGAACGGCACTTGAAGTCGGAGCTCTGGCTGGCAAACTCATACCAAAATTATCTGCCCTGATTTACGAGTATGACATCACTCAACATGGCGGCGCTGTGGAAGTGAGCTTTGTGAATGGAAATGATCAGCTAAAAGGCAAATAAAGTATTATTTCTTGCATGAAATTGAAAGAAAAAAGTCAGAATATATCACCAAGTTAACTATCTATTTTGTATAATAACTGTTTGCCATTGATACGTAAGTGTAAATAATTTCAGAATATTACTTCTCTGCACAAAGTTTAATACCCACTGTGATTAATATCATTGTAAAACAACACAACCAAACAGTCCTGTAGTCTAACTTTACTTTAGTTAGCATTTATTATGAAGTTTAATTAATTTTACAGTATTTATTGGTGTTCAGCTATGTTTTTTTGATTACATTTGGTGGACTGGAACAGTTTGAGGTTAGAAGTTGGAACTTCCAACTAGGAAAATTTCAACTTCCGAGGTCTGTGAGCGCAGCATTAGTCACACAAATCAAGCATGAAGCTAGCAAGTGAGTGTTTGGCTAGCATTTGTGGGTGTTGCCAGCTCAGGCCTGAAGCAACTGCCAATCAGAACAGAGCTGGCTTTTAAAGAAACGGCATGTAAACTGTCTGTTTTTACTCTGCATGCCCAGCAGTGATGCAGCAAGGGAGAATAAAAGTGGATCAAAGTGATTTTTGCACATTAAAGCATTGCTAAGGTTTCAAAAAAGACCCTAAATGAAAACATTTGTTTAATCTCCCCTTGAAGTAGTTGAACTCCTGCAGTTATAAACTGTATAGCTTCTCATTTTTAAAAATATCAAAGGATAAAAAGCATGTAGCATGGCAAACATCCATACAAACAAAATGAAAAATGAATGGACAGCAATTGTCAAAGTTTCAGGGATTTTGAAGATGATGAGCTGACAGTAAATTTGATGATAATTTCCTTTTTAGCAAATACACCGTATTTAACATGAAGCTCTATGTTTACATCACTAATAACAGGCTGAGAGCGATTCAGACTGGGACTTAATGAGAAGGAAAATACCAATAGCACTTAGTGGAGGACCGCACGCTCCTAATTGGCCGCATTTTCCCTTTCTAGCGTAACATGAGAAAACATATCTGAGAATGTTAGATGGAGTAAACAGAGATCAAAGACGGCGAGACAACAGCATAACAGCCTCATTCAGGGAGGTGGTCTTTAGATATTAATTAGGCTATAATCTTCTGCAGGAGCGCTCTCCTTCATACACACACACACACATGCAAACACACATTCATGCTATTACTTCACCATTACTCACTGTTTTTCTTTAACACACCAAAGCAGATTCTTCCTCTCTCAGTCAAGATATCTCCTCATGTTTTCTCTCCATCTCCTTTCTTCTCCTGCCCTTCTTTTCACATTTGCTCCACTCATTTTGGAGAGCTACACCTGCTTCAATATTCCTCTCCTCCTTCTCCAACTTTCCCTCTTACTTTTCATAGCCCTGTATTCCATTCCTCTTTTATCCCTTCTCTCTCTCTCTGCTATTCCCTCTTTCTCTCTTTGTGTGTCTCTAGTCAGTTGTGTTTTGCTGTATTACATTCTCTTCTGACAGAAAATCAAAGGTAGACACAGAAACCCTTGCTCAGGGAAATAGACACACACTCACACACACATGCAAGCAGCTTTCCTATTGTCATATCCACTGTTAAAAAAATTTTCCAACCTTGAAGAACCTGCTGTGAAATGGTCTTGAAACACATCTGTTTTCCTTCCAACGATATTTTATTTAGATTCAGTGCTCATAATCATGAAATAAACAAAAATGCACAAACACGTACAGACAAACATACAGCAATTGATATATGTGTGACCATCGTTAAAAGAAAAAAAAAAATGTGAAAAAGAAAACAGACTTCAAAATGAAAAATTGGAAAGCAAAGATCTACAAAAGATAGCAAAAGTTAATGAAAGCCTTGGATTTAAATCACCATATGAATGATGAATGACCCTTTAAAAAGCAACAAACAAAACAAAACAGGGAAGTGGAACAACTTTAAAGTACTTATAACATTTTTATGAAGGAAAAAAGTCAACATATGTCTACAGTCGATCAATGTAAGACAATTAGTGAAGCAATTTCACTGACGTTTTGTTGTCACACCTGGAGTTTGGTAACTATTTATCAAAAATCTCCTGCTGCATAGATGCATTTTATGTTTCCAAAACCTTGAACTGTTTAATTGGCACCAGCAGTTAAAAAAACCACAGCTGAAGAGAAACAGTAAGAAGGGCACCTACAGAAACTCCAATTGCATAAACAGAATCCAGAGAAGACGTCTGGAGCCAGAAACATTCCAGTAACAAGCACTTAGCAAAGATTAGCACAAAATCAGAAAAAAACAATAAGAAAGATGAAGCCACACAAAACCAGATTACAATTTGCCAGTTGATTTGGAAATTTGGATTTCCAACTTCCTTTATCAGCTCCATATGGATACTGCTGGGAAACTCTGCTGTGTCCATAGATTCAAATCAGAGACGGACAGACAGACGCACATATGTGAACAGCTGACAGCCAGCTGACTCCAGTGTTGCTAGGTTACTTGGTGAACTAGGTTAGTACATGTGGTGTGTATTTGCATGCATCTCATATGGGTTGTCATACACCGTGAGAGAGAGAGAGAGAGACTACAGGCCAGAAGTTTGAGGCCACTGCTGGATTAAAAAAAAAAAAAAAAANATTTATTGCACAGGAAATGACAAAAATACATAAAATAAATATAACTAATTAGTTTTCAAGAAGAATTAGTCAACCAGAGCACATCATGTAGCCACTATGCAACAGAAATGATTTTTAATGAAGGCATCAGTCTGTATTAGTGCAGCACTCCTGTTGTGTTCCGACTCCCTGCTGATGTGTTTTAACATTCTGTTCTATAGCTGCTGTCTGCCTTCTCCCACATCATTTTANACTCCCTGCTGATGTGTTTTAACATTCTGTTCTATAGCTGCTGTCTGCCTTCTCCCACATCATTTTAGATTAACATGCTACACAGTCTGCTCATGCTAAATCTGGGGGTGGCCTCAAACTTCTGGCCTGTATAGATATATATGCAAAATGAATATGTGCATTTGCATAATGTATGTGTGATTTGTTATGCAGGTCTTTGATGTGAACTGCCATGAAGCTTTGAGGGTAAAACCAATACCGGGTTGGGCTCCTTGTTTCCTTTCCTGCCCTCTTGTAATTTTTTTGTGTCCTTTTCTTTTGTTTCCACTTATCTGCTTATTTCCTCTTCTTTCCTTGTTTCGTCTCATTTTGTCTCCTCCCCTCATTTTTGCCCTTCCCCATCTCTCCATATTTTCCTCCTCTCTGTAGCTCTTTATGCGAGCAAACTAATATCAACGCTAAAAGTGCAGCAGCTGTTAAACTGTAACGTTGAACAGATGGACGAAGCTTCATAACACTTAAACTGATTAAGGTGTAAAAGAAAATGTTGAGCAGCAACAATTTTTGATTTTTAACTAAATGATGTACACACTTCCTGTTTAGCAGACTGTATCCTCTGCGCCACATGCTGAATTAATACATGGACAGATAGAGTGAGAAAGGGACACACACACACACACACATGGTGTTGCACCTCTCCTGCTTGTAGCTAACAGATATATCACCAGGTTGTCTCCATTTTTCTTAGTGATGGACCGAAGCAGGGATCAGAAACCTTTATTGAATGCTTCCATCCAGATACTGTGCAAGTTTTACGCAAATTTCCAAAATGTCAGCTAAAAAAACAGTGAATCTCCATGTGTTTCCATCAGCTGGTGTTACGTGAATTTGAGGAAGTAAGAATTAGATTTTTGAAAAAAGAGAGAACCTGTAACAATGTGGAATTTTCCCACCTAAGATGCTGTGTGGTGCAAAGCGTCGGATGAAGATGCTCCTGTCGCCTTTATTCTGCAGTTTTTTGGGCTTTTGGCGGAATGCGAGCTGTCATGTTAAGTGGCAGCAACAAACGTATGCATCATTGTTTATTCAAAAACTCTTCCCATCAGCCTTTATTGCACCTTCTCCTTGTTGATTCACCAACTTTTTCACCTCAGATGCTGTTTTTGCAACGTTTCAACAATATTTCCCTGAAGGCTTTTTCATATGCAAATTCAGAATTCTCTGGAGTGGATGGAAAGTTGCTTCTCTTTCTATCTCCGTCTCTCTGTGTGTGCAGTAACAATATGTTCGGTATTTTGATTCGGGTTATAATCACACCAGTAGCAACAGACTGATAATACGTTGGCTAGCATGTGGAGGTGTGTATTTTTTGGGAAAAAAAAAAAAAGACTGAATTGGCACGAGGCAGTTAAAAGGTTTCTGGCACTTGCAGTAAAGTTTAGCATTTAGAAAGTGAAAGAAAAAAAACCCAAGTAAGAGTTGATGTGAATTTTTCTGAGATGGATAATAAGAGAGGGGAAGATAGATAGATAGATAGATGGATGCTTATGTGCAGCAAAGCCAGATGGATTGCTTTGGGCTTAAAGGACCATACCATCCATTTTGCATATTTGAGCCTATTATATTCAATTTTCATACACGTAACGTTACTGACAACCATTTTCCAAAGCATACTACTGGAACGGTGAATTAAAAATGTTTTTCCTACCTTCCAGACTGCCATTGGTTCCAGTTCATTCTGGTACGCTATTAAAATCAACTTGTTGATACTTAAAATGTTCTTGGGATAGTAATCCATCATCATGAACAAGACGTGTATTAAATTGAATATATTAGGTTCAAACATGCAAAATGGCCAATATGGTCCTCTAAGGACTCTTGTGTCAAGTGTGTGTAGAGAGAGCAGAAAAAGAATGAAGGAGGAAGTTATAAGAAAAGAGAAAAAATGAAGGAAAAAACTGTTCATCTCACATCCTTTGATTGCAGTTTTACGCCATATGAATGAATAACTTTGTTCATTCATTTAACATTCAGGACAGAGCACCATACTCTGTTAGCTTAATATCATCCAGATCAAATTAACAGGGAGTAATTTCATTTTTCTAATGCTATCTAATAGGATATGCACCATGACATGTAGTATTACAGCCATTATTCTTTCATTAATGCTCAGAGGCCAAGCATTTAGCAATATCAGGTCATATCAACAAGAAGAAGTAATTGACATTTGTAAATTGGGATTGTGGTTCAGATCCTCATACAAACTCACACTGGTGAAAAATCACCAGTGTTATAAATGGAATTCTCCTCATTCATCCCAGTCGCCGTTTCTGTTTAAGAATCAGTGAGAAAAGCAGGCAGCGAGAGATTAAAAAAAAACAACCCCTCAGTGACATTCAGGAGTCATTCACTGAGGATGTGGACAAAAGAAGAAGGTATCGCTGAGGAGGAGCTGAGAAAGAATCTCTGCTGTTGTTTCTTGTCTTCATTATAAAGTACAAAATCAGCGCGATCCAACTACGGGAAACAATCAGAGCCGACGAGGGAGAGAATGAAATGGAGAGGCAAAACAGGAGATAATGAAGACATTAATCAGTGCTGATAGCAGCCCTCATTTATCATGCCATTGCTCAAACCAATGCACACTTCAGCAACGAGATGGCCTTAAAGGACCATACCAGTAATTTTGAAGGTCTGAGCCCAATAAATACATGTTATGTTGCATTACTGCCAACCATCCTGATGGATCCTGATGAGAGTCCGTAAATACGAACACATCACACCCATCCTTAAGGCACTTCACTGGCTCCCCATCTCATTCCGGATTCAATACAAGGTCACCCTTGTCACCTACCAGTGCATTCATGGAAATGCTCCCCNTCTCATTCCGGATTCAATACAAGGTCACCCTTGTCACCTACCAGTGCATTCATGGAAATGCTCCCCTCTACCTCAAAGAACTCATCACTCCACATTCCACAACCCACAATCCTTCACACAAAATCTCCGTTCTGGCAATTCCAACCTCCTCTATCCCTCTAGGACTAAACTCTGCACCATGGGAGACCGGGCCTTCTGCTCCACTGCTCCCAGTCTGTGGAATGCTCTCCCTGACCACCTGAGGGCATCTCAGTCTGTGGACGCTTTTAAAAAAGCCCTAAANTGGAATGCTCTCCCTGACCACCTGAGGGCATCTCAGTCTGTGGACGCTTTTAAAAAAGCCCTAAAAACCTACCTCTTTAACGGAGCTTTTTGCTAGTGTTGTAGCCTTGTTAGTGTTTTAGTTTTAGTTTCCTAGTTACCTGGTTTTTATCCCTATGACCTTTTTACTGTGCTGTAATTATTTTTATTTATTCTTATTGTTTTTATCTTACCTTAAACTCTGTAGCATTTTGAGATTTTGTTTAAAATGTAAGGTGCGTTACAAATAAAATGTATTATTATTATTATTATTAACCATTTTCTAAAACATACTACTGGAGCGATAAATTTTTGAATTGTTTTCCCCACCTTCATTTCAGTACGCTGTAGGAATCAACTTGTAGAGACTTGAAAGATGTTTGAGATAAGTAATCCATCACAACAGACAAAATGTATACTCAATTTTTTAATTTTTAAAAATTTAGAAAATATGTCTCCGCCTAGGAATATAGTCCCAGGAGAAAACTGCTTTAACAGAGAAGTTAAAACAACCATGTCTTCTATAATCATGCATTAGTGTTAGCTGATGAAACATTGACTTTTAAGGCATGTATTACCTGAATATTTGATTTTGAAAGATTAAAGGATTCTGAAAAAAAACAGGAAATCTTTATATATTTGAAAAATGGTTGACAGGTAGTACTTACTGGGCTCAAACATGCAAAATTGCTGGTATAATGTGGTTAAAAATGCCTTACAGCATGATTACAGCACCTTTTCAACACACTTGCATGCTCACACATTTCTGCAGAGAACAGATCTAAAAAAAAAAAAAACTTGAAGTGAAATTTCCAGGTGGCATGTATGTTACATTTCCAGGTAATTTGGTGGAATGGAACAGAATGTGAGTGCTGAGAAGAATGTCTCCCTGCTGTTGGCATCTCACTGTGCCTTTGATTTTTATAGCGAAGCAAACTTCCTGTTCAATAAAAATCTGAGTGAGATAAACGTGCCAGACACAATGAAAAGGAGACTGCAGGTCTAATAAAGTTGTCAAAGGAATGATCAAGGAAAATGGCAGCTTTTAGTTCAGGTTGTGCAGAGTGAGTAATGAGCAACACAACTCATTTTGTTGTGAAGAGGGAGGGGAGGGCTCGGATCTTAAGCTGTGGAATAGTGGTGAAATAGTAATACACAACCTCCCCATTATACATACAAATAAATTACTTTGAACGGTAATACACAACCCCCATTATACATACAAATAAATTACTTTGAAAGGTATCAATGCAGTTTTATTTCTGCTTGAGGACTTTATCGTCAGTGTAATGAATCTCAAAATTTGCTTCTTTGGCATGAAAAGGAGGAAGTTACCAAATAATCATTGAACTTTATGTAACAAATACATGTCATTACTTAAAAAAAAAAAAAAAAAGGGCATTAAGTTCTCTGTGGATTTCTATTAGGTAATGCTTGTTTGCATTCATTGGAACAGGATTATTCAATAAAATTCTGGACTTCTGACAAAACATGGTGGAATGGTTGGTTAATATCCACTTTCGTGGATTAATTAATTAAGAAATTAGTGAAAATCTGGATCCAAAATCCAAAATTATTAATAAAAATGTCTCAAACTTTAATTTCTGTATATTTCGCCATGACAGTCTGAAGTCAGAACTTCCTGCTGAGTCTTGAACACACTTACTTGGTTTTGTTTTGCAATGACTCAACATCGCAACCAAAGAAAACAGCTGCAAGACGTGGTTCAAACTGGACATTAAAGCATTAAAGAAATTTGGAAAGTTAGACGGTCACGTTTTGTTTTTGTTTTTTTTTTAAATAAGCAAAAATCAAACTAATAAACGCTGATTATGTCAGAAAATATTCTAAGTGCAATTATAAAATTTGGCTGTGAGCTCACGTGAAAAAAGAGGCTCTGTTCCTGTAGACAGTAGATCCACCAGATAATCAGGATCATGGATGTAGTGGAGTGGAGAAGAAAATGGTAATGAGAGCTAACGAGGAGAGAGCTCACGGAAACAGCCTCTTGATTACCTGTCTGACTCGCTGTAATAGAGCACAATGTATCTATGATTAGTGTGTTTCCAACAGTTAAATTGCAGTGTGTAGGTGTGAGTGTGTAGCACACTTACACAATGGTTCCACATGCTGGGAGATGAGTGCATGTTTTTGTGTCACGCTAAGCTAGCGAGAGTGGTCTGTCCATCACTGATTGATGGAGACAGTAGAGAACAGCCATGAAAAATATCCATAATGAGAGAGAGAGAGAATAGGGAAAGATGCAGACCCAACAGGAAATGGTTTTTCAAAATGACAAGTGCACCTTTGCTGTAACAAATAATCTTTCTTTCAAAGGGGACATAAAGAGATATGTTGTTATTTGAATTAAAGGGTTTATTTAGAAAATGCTTTAACGTGTAAAAATCCACTTCTGTAATGCCGAAGTGCACACTGAGTAAAAGCTGGCCGGTTTGGGTGCTGTCTTTTTAAGGACCCCTTCAGAAAAGCCTGTTCTGTTCTGATTGGCTTTTTGTAACCAGCCTTAGCTGACAAAACCCATACACTATGGAACATGAGTTTTGGCCAAATTCTGGCTCATTAGTCTCATAAGGTGCATTTCCATCCAACTATTTTTATGCAGATATTGAATATGCACATTAGAAAGCCTGGATAGAAGCACTGTTAATTTGCATTAACTCCAAAATGTGCATTAAAAATTTATGTGCTTAGCAGAGGTGGATCAACTGATTATTCGCAGAAGAAGAAATGCGAATAAAGTGGATGGAAAATTTATTTGCATTAAGATGACGTGAAGTGTGCTGCCGGGTGAGCTCACACACACATACACAAGAGCAGGTTGGATGGATCCGTTATTCGTTGTATCCGAAAAGCGTATAAATTTTTCACAAATAACTTGACACACCACGTAAATGATTGTTTTACCCACACTGAAAGTTTCACCCACCACACGGGACTCGGTACACTTCATGAGTTTATAGAGCACCAACACGCTATCGTTAGCGTCGCTAGCTTGTTGGCTGCATTTATAAGGCATGTATAACTGCATATGAGTTGTAATAAGTATTCTTCCACACCAAGGGTTTCATTTAAACTCTGCATGCTGTGTGTTTTGCTGTGGACATTAGTTTATGTAGGATGAAATCACCTATAATTTGCATAACGTAGTTGATGGAAACGCGTATCAGTTCGCATTTCCTTTAATCGAATAACCAGAAATGTCCATTAAAAATGTGAATAAGTTGGATGGAAATGCAGCAGTAGTTTGTGACGAAATCTAAATCCTTCATCCCATAACGGCCTTTCCAAATCGGTGTTTATAGTTTTTCAGAATGTCCACACCAAAAGGTAGGCGAAAAGCATTGTATGAGTTTTTTTTGTTTTTCTTGGAATCTTAACGTGATTAATCATAAAAACTGGGAAAATGACACAGTTTAGGAAAGAGGAGGGTTATTAACAGGAATTCTGTGTCTTCTGTGTATTTCTGTGGTCTGCATATAATGGGATATAAACGGGGATAACGGGGCACAGTTTCACTTTCAATTCCCTCCATGGAGCTTGGAAATAGTGATGGAAAGAAAAAAAGAAATGAAAAACCTCCCCACTTTCACTCCTCAGCACACCTGGATGAAGCGGCTGTGCCTGGCAGAGTCGGAAAGCTGCATTTACTTTGTTGGATGTAAACTCCTCTGATTTGTACGGTGGAAAGGGGGTTTCTGCCACCTTCCATCTCTCTGACAGGCATAGAAAACATACGGTGGCCTTAACTAGTGGCCTTAACTAGGTGTGTATGTAGGTAAATTCACATTACATGTTGACATAAACATGTTATAGACATGAAGGACATCAGAAATGAAGCTTTCAGAGCAGTTCAGGACCTGTGTGTTTATCTTCCTGGATGCATTTCTATAGGCGTCAACCCCTAGTTTTGCAATTTAGACGATGATCAACACATTCTAGAAAATTTTCAGACCCTTCACTTTTTGCACATTTTATTGTGTTGTAGATTTAATTTTAAATGGATAAAAACTGCAATTTTTATCCATCAATCTACACTCAATAACTCATAATGACAAAGTGAAAACATGTTAGAAATTCTGGCTTTAGTCAGGGAGGTGACCAAGAATCCAGTGGTTACTCTAAGAGAGATTTGTAAGTCCTCTGCAGAGATGGGAGAAGGATGACTATCTCAGCAGCACTCCACCAATCAGGCTTTTTATGGTAGAGTGGCTAGACGGAAGCCACTCTTGAGTAAAAGGCCTATGAACGGCATTTGAAGGACTCTGAGAGCATGAGGAAAAAAAATTCTCTGGTCTGATGAGACAAAAATTGAACTCTTTGGGCAGAACTCCAAACACTGTCTGGCGAACACCAGGCATTACTCATCACCTGGCTAATCCATCTCTACAGTGAAGCATGGTGGCAGCATCATGCTATGGGGTGCTTCTCAGTAGCAGGGACTAGGGCTGGACGATATGAATTTTTTTTATCACAACATTTTTTTAAAATATTGATCAATATTGATATATATTGCGATATGGCAAAGATTCTCCTGCATTTCAAGTGACTGGAATTTTAAATTTATTTTAACAATTTCTTTATGCATGGTCTGAATATAAAAAATAACCAACTGGAAATGAACTGAAAAATCCCTCTTTTTCAACAGTCTGCAGTGGCATCATGTCTTTTCCAATAAAGAAAGCTACAGCATGCGTGATGTCCTCATGTTTTTTTGTTTTTTGTTCGTATGGTTCTACAGCAGAAAAAGCAGACTGTATGGTAGTTTGGGTCCGTGTAAATAATGGCCAATTGATTTTTGTTTTGGAATGGGGAAATGGAAAATGAAAAAAGAACTGTTCTATTTTCATTTTGGAAACGGAAAATGAAAAAAAGAGCGTTCCCTCCAAAGGCTTTGCTGCGTGTCCTGGGGGACGGGTTTGAAGTAGCTGCTGCGTGACCCTGTAAGATGTCAGCGCTTCAGACGGTAAAATTAGTTTGTTTGCAGCCGTGCTTCTTCAGTGCTGCGTTTATATCGTCCAGCCCTAGCAGGGACAGAGAGACTGGTCAGAACTGAGAGAGGGATGAATGCAGCCAAATACAGAGATGTCCTTGAAGAAAATCTGCTCCAGAGTGCAGCAACCTCAGACTGGGCGACGTTCACCTTTCAGCACGACAACGACCTGAAGCATCCAGCCAAGACAGCACTGGAGTGGCTTCAGGACAAGTCTGAGTGGCCCAGCCAAAGCCCAGACTTAAACCCCACAGAACATCTGTGGAGAGACCTGAAGATGGANGTGGCCCAGCCAAAGCCCAGACTTAAACCCCACAGAACATCTGTGGAGAGACCTGAAGATGGAGTTCACAAATGCTTCCATCCAGTATGACGGAGCCTGAGAGAATCTGCAGGAAAAAATGGGATAAACTGCCCAGATCCAGGTGTGAAAATCTTGTAGAGACAAACCAAGAAGACTCACAGCTGTACCTGCTGCCAAAGAGGTTTCTACACAATATGAATTAAGGGTCTGAATACTTACGTAAATGAAGATTTCAGTTTCTGATTTAAATAAATTTGCAAAACATGCTTTCATTTTGTCATTATGGATTATTGAGTGTAGATTAATGGGGGAAAATGGCAGTTTTATCCATTTAAAATTAAATCTACTACACAATAAAATGTGCAGAAAGTGAAGGGGTCTGAAAACTTTCTAGAGGCACTGTATATTCAACTATAAAAATGAGGGAAAGTAACAAAAATCATTATATATGTCCTTTTTTAAGGCCTTTATGACCCAGAGTTGTAACAGTCTTCCAGCCAGATGAATCTTCATTAGCATTGAAAAGCATTTAACACAAAGTAGATTCCGCAACACGTTTTGAATCTATGTCATAAAATTATGGGATTACTGTAGATATTCTGTGCAGGATGCAGATGAATCAGAAATCTTCACTGTCAAGGTTCACGAGCTTTATTAGTTCCGCCTCTCACGAGAAGCTGATCAGCCTAATCAGAATGAGCAGCTTGTCAGCGCAACTCCTCATCATCTAATTAATCACAATCAGAGCGGAATCTACAGCACATTAGCTGTAGACAACACACCAAAAGCACACACTCCTTGAGATCACACACACACCTTTCTTTGTTCAGCAGCTTTAACTCCTGATGTGTGTTTTTTACTTTTTGGAAATACTCGTATGTTTGCAGGTATTGGTAGAGCGACCTCTAAGTTTCAAGGGCAGCATGAAAGCGTAACGATTTGAGCTCATCACGTCAATACTAACCTCGACGGCCTTAACTTCTCAGCCAGCTGTGACGAGGGAAAGAAAAAACATCAAGTCAATCAAATGAAAGATTAAATTAAAAAAAACTGAGATAGGAGAGGAGAGAAAATCACCCGGGTGGGGAGAGAGTGATTTAAAGAGCGCTTTAACCACTCGCTGCTATTGTTGACTCTTTGAGGATCAGAGGAAAGTGTGGCGTCATTCATTCATTCATCCGCTCTTTAATGTGTGCTGCGTGAGAGGCGAGGCTCTCGGTCTTTCATGTCATACTTTGTTTTCAGCCGTCACTGGCGAAAATTACAGTAAGATAGTCATTTAGTTCATGCTCATCACAGCGGATTTGCTTCATTAGAAGCATTCGCCGTGCTCATATTAATGCAGCTTCCTCTTGAACAAAGGACATCACAATGTACTCCATTACATCAAAAGGAAGAAATTACAGAGGGGAAAATAAGATGAATTGTGAAAATTATAGTGTATTAATGCTCCAGTATTTGAAATTATGCACAATACTGTTACTAGAAACACAGGTTTAGTTTATCTTGACCTTTAACCTGAATGTCACATCAGCGTAGAACTCTAGAGAGACTTGGATGGATGGAAAGGGTACGCTATGATTCATTGAGGGAAAAGGTAAAAACTCACAGTGAACTAATAGCTCTAGTATAGAGGAAACTAGATTCTAAAGGTCAGTGCTTTGTTCAGTTCATCGTCCTGCACTCGTGGTGAAGAGCTCTACACTACAAACTGTCTATGAGATCACAGAGGCTGTTTTTAGCTCTGACAGACACGTTGCTGATTGGTTTGTCCTCATCTGTGAAAAGAGCATGAGTGGAAATCTGGAAATTCAGCTGTATTTCTCTCTATAAGCACAAATAATGCTGTATTCATGGTGTTCCACATATAGCCAGGAAAAAAGACAATATACAATCTCGTACTGTGAATAATTGACATCCATCATACAAAAAATCGATGTTTCGTGTCAGACCTTCAGAATCGAAGAGCAAGAGCTTCATCTCAGATCAACAGTGCAGGTGGAGATCCATCAATGGAGACAATGAGACACCCATAGGAGTCAATAAACCAAAATCAAAATGCAAAGGCTGCAGCAAAAAACCTATAGTGTGATGTATGGCAACTTTCAAATATAGTGGCATTAAGTATCAATAGTACGATTTGGGTGTAAAATTGTCACCACCTCTTGACTCCCCAAGGTGTTTATCAGACAAACAGGGTGAAGGGAAGGGAACAAGTTTTGAGCAGAAATGGAAAAATCAAATAAAATGGTGGATTGTTTGGAAAAATATTGTATATACTTGAATGTAAGCTGAGATTTTTTTTTTTTTTAAACCAAATTTCACAACGCAAATCGGGAGTTGGTTTATACACGAGAAATTCAAATTTGATCCCAGAGAAGGAAATTTCCAGGGGTGGAAATACTACCCATTACCAATACCCATGGAAAATAGCTTAAATCATACCTTACAATGAGATATTTCCTGGCTAAACATCTTATCCAGCACATTTTGCAGCAGCCAGTAAGCGCTGTTGTGATTGGTCAAAGACAACAGAACGGGCCAATCAGAGGTGACCTTATAAAAGTGCTGTTTCATATTCTGGTATGGTAACGTTATTTGATAGTCTCATTCAATGTCATGTTATGTGCTTTATTAGCAAGAAGCTTGAGATAAAATACATCATGCATGGAAACTACACAGACTCAGATGATGATGCCTTTGGCTAGAAAATGAAAAGACAGATCAAGAAGAGGAAGAGGAGTCGAAGATACAGGTCGACTGGGATGACGATCTCGTCAATGATGATGGCACAGTACACAGAGCAGGATTGGAATGAACTGTTTGGCGATTTAGACAAGGAAGAGGAGTCCCGAAATGTCAGCTAATGTTGCAGTAGCTAATGTTACAGTAATAGTTATGGTTAGCTGCTGATTATCGTTATCAGTTACGTTAATGTTAATTACAGTAGTTAGTTACGGTTAGCTACTGTCATGTTTACCACTACCGGTACGTGGAGTATTTTCAGAAAATCAGAGAAATGCTATGACAATACCCAGAAAAACAGGTGATTTGTGTAGTATCGGGTAATGAGGTAGGAACTAGGAACCTTTATGATGTGATGTGTTGCTGGGGGGAACTATTCAATAAAGGAATGGGAGTTTTGCTGGAAGGCGTGTGTGCTGCCTTGTCTGTCAGTTAATAACAAATCATCACAAATAAATTGATGGAACATCAGAGGGTAGGCTTATATACAGGTTTAGGTAAAAATCTAAACTTGCAGGTTAAAATCGGGGGTTGACTTATAGTCGAGTATTTACGGTTAGTAAGAAATACAGACGGACTCCTCGTACGTGTCTGACCTGGATGCTGTAATCCACTGGAAAGGTTATGGAACAGCATGCTGATTCACACTCATAACACACACTCCGACTCACAACACGCCACCCAGGGCCGAGCGGGTGGAAAACACTCAGTCTCTGAAAAGGTCAAAGGTTGTGGATCACTTGTGACAGGACCGCTGGGAAATGGACACAGATGGTGCATCGTCTCCCATCTCCTCTGAATTATTCAGCACGAACTGTCCATCTCTCAGCCGTTTCCGGCCAAAATCACAGCCAAACACTCAGGCTTCATTCCAGGATCACACACTTTCACTAAAAAATTAACCTGACCTTAAGTTTTGGTATCATCGTGCGAAACGTGCTAGACAGTGATAAATTACAGTCTTGACACTCCTGTTTCTGGCTTTTAGAAAGAGATTTCTCACAAATCTACAATGACGTGGGCAAGATCACTCGACAGTACAAGACAAGCCGTGTTATTGTGGCTGAAACTGTTGTCGCGTCTGTGTTACATGAGTAATTCGTCATGGTTTACAGTACATTATAAAAGTGTGATTGGCAGGAATTGAGGTCGAGATCACAACAGCTTTTATGGGAGAAAATTGGAATGCTTATTTCCGTCGACAAAAGCGGGGGCGTATGGAGGGGGCGCACCGTGCTATTTGTGTTTATAAAAAATATTTTTTTATAAATAGGAACCGAGAGTTCCAATAAAAGAGCATCACCACAGCAATAATGACAGTGACATTAAAGACGCACACACACGGATAAGAAAGAGATGTACACACATGGAAAAAATAGAGAAGAGGACAGCGGATGAGCTTCACTGCTTTTCAATTATTGCCTCCTTTTCCTTATGCTCCTCCACTTCTCCTCGGAGATGGAGCTGCGAAATTGAATTGCGGATCACATCTCCACAAACAAAGCAACTCTGCACCTTATAGCCAACTGAGGGAGGGACCGACACTGTGGCAACAACACACACATAACACACACATGTCAGCGCCTGATAAGGTCACTAAGTTTTAGAAAGAAAACAATTCCAGGGGCTGAAATCACAAGCAGGTGTCACCGCGCTGCGCGATTATGATGCAATATGGTCACACTTTACCAAACTGTGGTTATTCACGTGGTTGACGTTACCTGATATAGATCTATTTAGGGTTCCTTTACATGAATATTTTGTCAATTCCTTCACGAATTGACAAAATCAAGCCAAACGTCTGTGTTGTTTTAAAATCAAGAGTATAGAAAGCCGCATGAAACAGAATATTCTGATCCAAGCAGGAAAATTTGATGTGATACCCTTCATTATTTCCCAAAACAATTACTTTGTGAATTTTTTTCTGTACCAAACTAATCATCTACCATCAACTTAACACACTTCTGGTTCTGTTTTTTTTTTTTTTTTNTTTTTTTTTTTTTTTATCCTTCAGTGTGTGTTTGTGTCTGTTTTCTATCTTTTAATTCATTATGACTTCATTCCATGAGGGAAATTTATAGTTGTTCTTGTCCGAATGAAAGCAGAGTTTTTCCCAACCATGTGCATATGTCTCTGAGAGATATTAATGTTAATTTTAGAAATGTTTTATTCATTTATGATTCTTACAGAATCTTGAAAAATTGTGCCATTTTAGGTTTTTTGTTCTGTTATTGCTTTGACTGATGTCATGTGAACGACATCACGTGGTTTTCATCCAACATAAACCTTAAAAACTGGACTGTTAATGTTTTTATTGTTTCCAGCAGCCAGCTCACAAACCAAATTCACGTGTTGATCTGAGACCCAGTTTCATTTATTCATGCATCATTGATTTGTTTTCGCAGAAATATTTCAAGTAAACCAAAATTTAAAGATAAAAATTAAACTTGAACCTTGATTTATCAACGAAAACCACATTAGAACACTTGTCTGCTCGTTGGTTGGGTATTATTTATTGGACGTATTCACGGAAAAACCACCGGAAGGCTCCTTTAAGTGTTTGCTGTGTTCAGACCTGACCAAGCGAATCGTACAAAGGCACTAATGCTGCGTTCACAGACCTCGGAAGTCAAATTTTTCCCAGTTGGATGTTCCAACTTCCAACTTCAAACCATTTCAGCCAAATGTAATCAAATAAGCATAGCTGAACACCAATAAATACTGTAAAATTAATTAAACTTCATAATAAATGCTAACTAAAGTAAAGTTAGACTACAGGACTGTTTGGTTGTGTTTTACAATGATATTAATCACAGTGGGTATTAAACTTTGTGCAGAGAAGTAATATTCTGAAATTAATTACACTTACGTATCAATGGCAAACAGTTATTATACAAAATAGATATGTAATGGCGATATATTCTGACCTTTTTCTTTCAATTTCACGCAAGAAAAAAAACTTTATTCGCCTGTTAGCTGATCATTTCCGTTCACAAAGCTCGCTTCTACGGCGCTGCCATGTTGAGTGACGTCATACTCGGTAAGTCGGGGTAGATCATTTTGTCGTAGTTTCCCAGCCGGAGCTCCGACTTCAAGTGCCCTTCCAACGCATTTTTCCAAGTAAGAAATTGGAAAAATCTGAGTTCCGAGGTCTGTCGAACGCAGCATAAAAATCCCAATTAACTGGACAAAAGTAGCTATGTGTGAAAGCAGCTGTCTTATCTATGCTGCACACTCCATGACACCCAATGGGAGCTTAACGAGCTTTGACTGACAAAGTCAAAGTTACCTGAATCTGAATTTCGATTTGACCAAACTCTAGGGAGACTAATTAGGACAGTTCAGACCGAAGGATTTTAAGAAGGGAACTGCTGCACAATGAGACGTTTTGAGCTGCAGCACCTTTCTTTTCCTGTGCATATTGGAAAATCATTTAAAGTATTCTTTGGGTGCTGCTGAACTTTCCTGGCAGACGGCCTGTCTGACACCTGCAGCCAGAAATTTAAAGATTAAGAAGTATAAGTAGTAGTTTTCAACAACTACTATTTTTCAACAAATAGTTTTCAACAAATAGTTTTCAACAGTAAAAATAGTTTTCAACGGTAAAAATAGTTTTCAACAGTGTGTGACTTCAGGAGAACAATTTCCCTCATACATCCATACAATGAGTGAAAAGGGAATTACAGCAGCGTATGAACGTGGTGTGTTCAAGTACAGTATGGTATTTATAGTCACGGCAGGTAAAACAAGCGTGTAAGTTGGCTGTGTAGAAATCTGGATCATTTTCGATTCCTCATGTGTTGTTGCCCTGAGGTGAGGCGCCACACGGTGGACGGTCTGCTTGATCCTGCTTGGTGTCAACCGCCCAACCCTGAAGGCTGTGGGGCCCCCCAGGGCCTCTAAGCTTCCCGGCCCCACAGTTGGTGATCTAGTTTTACAGGATGGCACATATGGGATTCTTCTATTATTCATACTCTAGGGAGGCAGAGGAACGGAGTATTCGACCACCGTGCTGCGATGGGATGGGGGTGGGTTTGCTTCCCAGTTTCAGTAACATAACAGTATGCGAGAGAGAGTGTGTGTGTGTGTGTGTGTGTGTGTGTGTGTGCGTGTGCCATTTCTACATGGAAGGACATTTAATTTTTACAAGGGAGTTACGTAACATGTTTGGCTATAGGAAGTGAGGCTGAAAGATACATGTTTTGCGCAGAAAGTGCACATGCATAATGCAAACACACGTGTACGTATAATCAGTATACATGCAGACAGAAATAAACACACATGCACATACACACACACAGACAGGAAGTCCAGCTGAAATATTGAGCTGCAATACTGTCTCCTAATACAGTGTCCTCTATGCTTACACACAGACACATACACACACACACACACACACACACACACACACACACACACACACACANCACACACACACACACACACGGACCCACATCCACCCACTGATCATTGATTACGTCTTTCTGCTTGTACATGAGTGGGCCTCTGACCAGCAGAGAGGAGTTGGGAGTGAATTAGAAGCCATTATCCCTCCCGTTAAATCGGTTACAGCTGAAACCTGAGAGCCCTCGGAGGGAAGAGCCTGAGAGAGATGGAGAGATGGAGGGAAGACAGAACACTTCAGGGAGGGCAAAGCAGAGCAACGGAGAGAGTGAGGTTAGAATGAAAGGAGAGGAGGAGGAAGAGGAGGAGGAGGAGGAGGAGAAGAAAACAGATGGGGGGGAGAGGATGGCGGGGATGGGATGACATGGAAAGACAGAATGACGAAGAGGAGGAATGGGGGAATGGAAGGATGATTCCTGACATTTTGCTGTAGAAGGTGAACCCTCCAACCCCTCCTTCTTTTCCCTCCCCCCTTTTTTGTCCTCCCTCTCTTCCATTTGCCTTCATGACTTTGTCTCAGGTTCATGGTTTCTTAGGAAAGATGACATCACATTAGTCACAGTGTTTAATCAAAGTCATTATCAATTCACAGAGCTGTCTTTCTCCGTGCGTGTGTGTGTGCGTGCGTGCGTGCGTGCGTGTGTGTGTGTCACAAATGCCACTGCCACTCTGTGAGAAGGGGAGAGGTNGTGCGTGCGTGCGTGCGTGTGTGTGTGTCACAAATGCCACTGCCACTCTGTGAGAAGGGGAGAGGTGGTAGGAGGAATCCAAAAACAGAGATAATTAAGGTGTGTGTGTGTGTGAAGAGAGAGACAGAAAAGAAGAGAAAGACTGAGAGAATAAAAAAGGAAAGTTGCCAAAAGTAAATTTTGAAGGAAGAAAGAAAAAGAGGAAGAAAGCAGCAGAAGTAAAGGAAGAATAATACTAAGCAGATCAAAGAGAAAAGCCCAAAAGAAGATGAGAAAACGAAATAAACAAGGGGTGGGAGGTTTACCACAGGAGATGTGAGGACAGGAAGTGGATGATGCAGAGCAGACGTGTGCCTGTGGGGTGGGTGTGGGGTGTGGGGCGGTGGAGGGTGTGAGCCGAGGATAATCCTTGTATCCCATTGTCTCCTGTTTTCAAACCAATTATTGTCATCTGCAGATCCAATGAAAAGGAGTTAATGAAGGGAGCAGAGCTTTGGAGTGTCAGGGCACAGTCAGGGGAACAGAGATAAAAAGGAGGGAGGAGAGAGAGAGAGAGAGAGAGAGAGAGAGAGAGAGAGAGGCTTGTGGGTTCTGATGCTGCATATGGATAGAATGTAAAATAAGATGGAGTGAGAGAAAGGAGGAAGAGTCAAGTGTCAGGGAGGCTCCCCGATGCATTTTGAATGCCCTCCACTTCCTCTCCGCTCTCTCTCTCTGTCACATGTACTGCTTCAGAAATTTCCTCATTCTTTCACTGCATCTCTCTCTTTTTTTTTTTTTTTTTTTTTTTTTTTTTTTTTTTTTNAAAAAAAAAAAAAAAAAAAAACCTATTTTTTTCCCCTGTGCTGCATCACCTCTATGCACACTGAGGGAAAACAGGCCATTTTTGCCTACTCTGTTCTGATTGGCCGGTTGAGTCAGGCCTAAGATAACAAGATCTATGGATTGTGGAAATGCAGATGCTTGCCAAACATATAGTGTAAAGCATATTAATCAGGCTTGTGTGTGTTAATGTGTGTATGTGCGTGATTATAGATGTGTGTCTGTATGTGTAAAATGTAAGCATGGAGGTCTTTCTGTATTTACTGTATTTACTCCACAGGGTGTCTGCTATTGGATCACCATGGTAACCGTATCTGCAACCTGCTATTTTTAAGCTTCATGCATTTCTTTAGTGTTTCTGCCTCAAACCACATCATAAATCTGAAGTTGGACTCAGAAATATACTGAAGTCTTTCTTTTTGTGTAAATGCACTCCAGAAATCACGTTTTATTCACACACTCGCAACACCACAAAACTTTTCTACAAACCTTTTTAAACAATTTCTGTAAATTATTTTTAATTTGCATATTTAGACACACTCAAGCAACTAATGTGAAATTATTCTGGAATATCATGAGCCCAAAATTCTTAGCAAGTCCTATGAGCCTTTAGTGTGTGTGTGTGTGTGTGTGTGTGTATTTTACAATAGGTTGTGATTTATGAAGAGAAAACTTTGTTGAGGTGTGCATATAATTATTTATAAATCTGAATATTTTTTCCATTTCTGCATTTTTTGTTTTTTGGCATGGACTTCATGCATAACTTTATAAATTAGGATGTCATCCATATGACACCCATCCAGAGCAGAATTTAATGTCATATACACCCTTTTCAGCTACCTCTAAATCTCCTTCCCTCCAGTGGATTTTCTATACTTGCCATGAAATGCAAACTGATTTATTCTGATTCTGCTAAGACAACAAAAAGTACTTCCTGTTAAAGTCTCAGACAGTTCACACACACATATTAGTCAGTGCACATCCTCTTGCCCCTTTTCGATGGGGGACAGTGCTGGAGCCAAACGGCGAATCATTTAGGACCTTTCCACCTCAAAAACACAGGTGGTGCACCACAAAAACTAGTTCCTGTGCTGCCCTTTTTTTTTTTTTTTTTTTTTTTTTTTAGCTGCTTTTTTTTCCTTGCTGGTCTGGAATGAAGGAACCATGGGCTGGATTTACACGACCACACACATGCGACCTGATTCCGATGTTTTGCTCACGTATCGGACACGTATCGGATACACTTCCTGAAGATGTAAATGGTAAAAAAGCCACATGGAATCGGATATCCTAAGACATTTTGGGCCACTTGAATATGTGGAAATAAATTGGATACGTATTGGATATCCACCAATGCGACTGCTGTCTAAATACACTGATTGGAATTTCCTTCCCATTCCACCTCCTACATCATGTTCGACCTTATCTGCGTATGGATGATGTAATGATCAATACAATGATCGCTCTCTGTAAATAGAAATGGAGAATGTACGATATATATCAGACATAGGACAGAGCCTCCAGCAGAGAGAACAGCAGTCTGTTTATTTGATATAAACACACATCAATATATTGATGTGTGTTTATGTCAAATAGATGTGTTAGTGTGTGATAACAGGCTCCTGTTACAGCAGCAAAANGTGTGTTTATGTCAAATAGATGTGTTAGTGTGTGATAACAGGCTCCTGTTACAGCAGCAAAAGTCCCGCTTCTCCAACGTGATTGCCTGACAAAAATATATGTCCGGATGGGAGAGAGAAACGCTCAAACGACATATCAGATGTTTCTCTCTGCATTTGAAAATTTCTAACCTGCTGATCATATTTTTTAATAGTTCTCCCATCTTAGTCCATTGAAGCATTTTTTTTTTTTTTACATCCGTCTCAGAAATGTAAGCATGTACAGCTGCGTCCAGGCTGCTGCAAGTCAAAGCGTGTAAATACAGGTATCAGATATGAGCCGCTTAAAAAAGAAAATGTAAATATGCTGACCAAAAAATTGGATATAGGCAAAAGATCGGAATTGTAGAGTAAATCCAGCCATGACGTCCTGGCCAGGAGACGAAACAAGCAGCAGCAGCAACTAGCATCATTCCAGCGTATTATTTAACAATGAAATCTAGCATTAGTGCTTTAAATAACACCATGAGCTTCTCCGTGATCGTTCGTTTGTTGTTGTCCTCGACTTCCGCCTTTTGCGTTCCCCAGAATGGATGCCATTCTGACGCCATTGTGTCATTCGTTCAGCTCCCAAGCCAATGGAAATGCAGGGTGGTTNGATGCCATTCTGACGCCATTGTGTCATTCGTTCAGCTCCCAAGCCAATGGAAATGCAGGGTGGTTCTTAGAAGGGCCAAGCTGAGCACCGGATAAGCACCAGCCTGGCGGTGGTTGAAAAAAAAGGCGTGTGTATGTGTGTTGCATACTTGCATTATTTCAACTGAAACTGGCAGGGCAAATCACCATGGGAGCATAAATTCTGTAAGTGACAAGAATTTGCAATGGCCTTCTTTTCCCCTGAGACACAATACACACACAATCGCTCGTGTAAAGAAAGAAACAAACACACCCTCGGATGTGACATACACACTCACACACACTCACACTGGTGTGGCATGAATTCGACACTACCAGCTGGTTTCTATGACAGATGTGATCTGTTTTAGCCGCAAATCCTTTTATTACCTGCATCAACAATTCAGTCACAACTGAAATTGAGAAAGACTGCTGCGGAATAACAGATAAAACGATGCTGACAAATGAGTTGTTTTCTTTTGCAGGTCTTTTTGTCTGTGAGAGGAGGGTGAGAGAAAGAGAAACCATAGAGATGTCACAGTCATAATGAAGCTGAAAGATGATGAAAAATGCTGGGAACTTTTCACCTTCGATGAAATCCTTGACGCTGCATTCTTGTCTCTCGGTTGCATAATCAATGTGAGAGCGTGTGAGGAATAGAAGAGAAGGAAAAGGACAAAATACCAGGTTGCCCTTAGTCAGCAGAGAGAGGGGGAGAGAGAGAGAGAGAGGCAGAAAATACTGCCTGCCTTGGGTGGAGAATGCCAGATTGCNATACCAGGTTGCCCTTAGTCAGCAGAGAGAGGGAGAGAGAGAGAGAGAGGCAGAAAATACTGCCTGCCTTGGGTGGAGAATGCCAGATTGCATTCTCCACCCAAGTTCACCATTCAGTGCACCAACCTTTTTGCACATTCATTAGCATTTGCATACATTAATTAGACTATATTGTTTTAAAATCCTACAAGAGCCCATAGATCCACTTAAATCCCCTCATCAAATCGCTGTAAACACAAACTCAACCATTAAAACAGGATCAATCAAAGCGTACAAGTGGCATTGTTGGCTAATTTTGAGCTAGCACAACAATAAAAAATCATCTTGACAGGATTACTGTTAATCTGTAGTTGCAATACATATTGTCCTCTGATGTGCATGTAATTGGGAGAATCACGGCTGAGTGGCTTTTTCGTATCGAGCATTCACACGGCGAAATCAAAGCAGTTTAGCGATACATGGATGCTTTTCGGCTCCTTTTTTTGTCTGTCTGAATCGAGCTGTTTTACTGTAAGAGTATGTTAAGTGTTACGTGCAATAAAATCCTGCAAATCACAGGAACAATAACACATTTTTCAATAGAAAGTAACTCTGCCATCACCGAAATGCGGTGAAGGGAGCATGAATTTTTACAGCGACTGATACTTGCCAGTTAAATATTAAAAGGGACATATAAAGCTTTTTTATCCCTTATTTCACTCATGAAAGCGTCAAAATTTGAGGTTCACATCTGGTGAAATGTATTCAGTACAACAAACCTAAAAGTCCCAAACTGCCCTGAAAGCTTCATGGAACCTTCAGAATTAGCAAAAGAGTTTTAAGCCAATATCTGCCAAGTCACCGCCGGCCAATCAGAAAGCTTTTCAGATGGAGGGCCTTGAAGAGAATACCTAGAGGCGAGTAAGCAAGTGTTTGGCTAGCATCTGTTTTGCTAGCTCAGGCCTGATGCAACTGGCCAAGAACAAAAAAAAAAAGATCAAAGAAATCCCTCAATGTGCACAGTGGTGCTGCAGCAAGGAAGTNAAGAACAAAAAAAAAAAGATCAAAGAAATCCCTCAATGTGCACAGTGGTGCTGCAGCAAGGAAGTGAATCAATGTGTTTTTTCAAACAAAGCATTGCAAAGGTTTCAAAATGGCCCTTAAATTAAAAAGAAGATGAAAGTCTGTATAAGATGTCTGCTTTAAAGCTTCATAAAGCACTGGAGAAAGACTCAAATCCTCCCCAGATGTGTCAGGCCACAAATGGGCCTGAGACAGATCGAGAACCCATTAAGGACAAACATTTTATCTCAGTTTGGCTGATACTCATTTCATCATAATTGCTGCTCTTGAGCGATTGTCTCAACTGTGGCTTAATTTCAGAATACAAAGTCAAATATCTATTCTCTGTGCAGGGATGGAACATATCCCAGCATGCATTGGGCAAGAGGCAGGGTACACCTTGTACAGGTGACCAGTCTGTCACAATGGTAATATACACAATTCATTCAACCTCACATTTGGACCTACAGGCAACTTATACCTTCCATTTCATCTGATACAAAAGTTTTTGGATGGTGTGAGGAAACAAAATCGAGCTTTTTAATTTTATCAAGTTAATACTCTCTTATGGCATTAATATTATTCTAAACTGAACACACTCCTGGTTCAACACACACTGTTGCGTGATTTTATCATGTAAATGCAAGTACAATTATGTCAAAAACTACTGACAGTTTTTCTTATTTTAAAGGACCGTACCACCCATTTTGCATGTTTGAGCCTAATATATTAAATTTTCATACATGTTACGTTACTGACAATTATTTCCCAAAGGATAAAACCGTATTTCAGCTTTCCTTTCCTGATTTGCAAAATCTCTTAATTTTTCAAAATCAAATATTCAAGCAATACACCCACCTTAAAAATCAGTGTTTCACCTATTAATGAAGGATCGTTTAAATTTTGACATAAACGCAGGTCTTTTGGGACTATATTCCCCGGTGGTGACATACATTCACTCTGTGCTTTTTATTGCACTTAAACTTTAAAATTGTGAAACTTCTAAAAAACACCTGAATAAATGTCTTGTTGGTGATGATGGATTACCTATCCCAAAAACGTTTCAAGTATCAACAAGTTGATTTTAANCTTGTTGGTGATGATGGATTACCTATCCCAAAAACGTTTCAAGTATCAACAAGTTGATTTTAATAGGAGAATGAATTGAAACTAGTGGCATTCTGGAAGGTAGGAAAAGCATTTTTAATTCACCGTTCCAGTAGTATGCTTTGGGAAATGATTGTCAGTAAAGTTACATGTATGAAAATTGAATATATTAGGCTTAAACATGCAAAATGGGCGGTATGGTCCTTTAAGACAGGTTTTAAGTGTTCATATGACACTGAATGACTTTTTGTTGACATTTTCTGCAGTCTGGCCCTGTGCTCTGATCATTGTCAGGCTTTGCACGGATCAGCTCCCTTACTGCCAAAACTAATTCTACACATTTAATTGTCCATCAGGCGGTGAAAATCTCTGATGGAGTCCAATCTCAACTGACTGGCTCAAACTGCTAATAGTTGCTCGCTGACCTATTACGTCTGAATTTATGCCAGTGTGTTTTCAGAAAGCCAGTCTTATCAGCGCCATGTGTGGAAATCCTTCATCTTTGCCTTCATATTTGTATGGAAATACTGTATACTGTAAGTGTATGTGTGTGTTCTGACCAACCAGCAGGCTCTGGTCATGCGATCCATGCTGCTGTCTAATTATCCAGACGTGATGGATGGCTTTGATTAAATCATATGAAGGCTGAGCCAGTCACTGCCTCTCTTTACCCCTCTCTCTCTCTCTCTCTCTCTCTTTCTCTCTCCCCTCCAGATGCAAAGATAGAGATCAGAGATGTGGACAATCAAAGAGAATAAAATATGACAATTGTTTTAACAGTAACAATACATGATTGATGTTAAGTTTCATACAGAATAGCTAATTCCATCCATTCAAAAAATCTGATAAGCGTGAGAGAATGAACCTGTGACTCAGACGTGAGCTGATTTCTTAGTTCAGTCGGTTTGAAGCTAATCGATTCACTTAAAAGAACTGGAAATTGCAAATCTTTAAGTTTTTTTTTTAACAAGTCCTGCAGTAACGAATTTATTATATTTTAGTTCTCGAATNGATAAGCGTGAGAGAATGAACCTGTGACTCAGACGTGAGCTGATTTCTTAGTTCAGTCGGTTTGAAACTAATCGATTCACTTAAAAGAACTGGAAATTGCAAAGCTATCCTTGACAACAAATCTTTAAGTTTTTTTTTTAACAAGTCCTGCAGTAACGAATTTATTATATTTTAGTTCTCGAATNCAAATCTTTAAGTTTTTTTTTTAACAAGTCCTGCAGTAACGAATTTATTATATTTTAGTTCTCGAATTTGTTTGATGTGTCTATTTTTTCTCCTAATCTCAAGTCTTATATAACCAAATCCAAAACCCTATAGACGTGAAAACAAAAGTAAAGATTCCCTTGTGCTGCTGACTGCAATCTACAAAATAAGATGGTAAATCAAAAGTAAATGAAATGATATCATTACCGTGATACTGTTGAGAAATGGGTTAGCATGCAGGACTGCTACAGAGAAAAATACTCTCCACCTGTTCTCTTATCTGTTGCTGATAAGCTGCACTGCAGATAATCAAGAAACATAATTTATAACCTGCAGGCTCAGTTCTGTCTACAACAAAAATACACACACACAAACACACACCAAACTGCACATACATACATAAACACATCGGTCGACCTAAGTTGTAGAAGGTCGTCCAAGTACACTGCGACAATCTGCATCATTACACTGTCCTGCACCCTAAAAAAGATACGTTTTACTGCTTTACTCTCTTATAAACTGTATTATGTTAGGTGGTTAGTTGTTAGGTGGTTACTGGTGTCCATTATAGAAAATGATGGACTTCAGTCTTCACCTCTTACAGCAGTTGTCATGCATTATCATGTACATGAAACACACACAATGCTCAGCATCCCATCTTGACAGCAATGAGAGGCTTGACATATCACCGTGGCAACAGTGAAAAGTCTTTTTGAAGTTAAATACAGAGTAGTTCCGGTTCCTATGACAACATTTTGATGCATCTGTCACTCGACAACCCATTTCACCCCAACACCCCGTCACAAAGAGGCCCTTGTGTCCAAGTGGCCATGTTGTCTAGCTGTCACTCGGCGGACGCTTCAGAGATCCTTTGGTATTTGGCAAATCCAGCCCTGGACACACAAGAGGGGATGGATGGTTGGCTGGCTGGCTTGGGAGGGTGAATAAATAGAACGCCAAATGGATGGGAGGTAAATGGATGGAAAACAGTTCAGTGGTTTCAACCAATTAGTGAGGAAAGAGGAGAGCGAGAGAAGCAATAAATAGATCCAGAATGCTTCCAGACACCAGCTCGACTGTAGAGCTCTGACGTCATGGCAGTAACAAAAGACTCAGGAGAAAGGAAGAAGGGGAGAGGGAGGAGAAAGTGAGGAAAAGGAGGAGACTGAGGCTAATAATAGTTGTACGACCTCGGGCCAGCACAATCAGTCGGCCCTGCCTGCTATTTTTTACTTTACTACTGTGTCAGCCAGCACTCCGCAGCACCTCACGCTCTCTTTCTCACAGTTTACTATCAAATCTTCTGTCCAAAAACTTAATTCCCACATGTCGTCTCATCACTGTTTCTGCAAAACAATCAACACACTGACGCACATTCTGCGACGCCTCCGTACTGCAAAATGGGACCTCTGAAAAAAAAAGCAGCAGAGTAAATCCAAACAACGAGTCAATCGAGTGCTGCAGCTTTAAAAGCAAAGCATCTCTGAGAGAGTCAGTAAATCAATGCTTTTTCACACAAAATCAAAGAGAAAACACTAGAGGCCACAGTGAGAGCAGAGCGTGAGTGACACGCTTCTGATCCCCAGTTTCTTAGAGCTGCTTTACCGATGCGAGCTAATCCTTGAGAAGTTCCTCTGGGAACACTTACTCCTCCAGGGGATGGATTTCAAGGACGCACAAGAGGGTACAGGTGACAAGTAGCTGCAGGATTTACACTCTGTGTGTTTGCACGTGTGTTTTCTACTTACCACAGTCTCATCAGAAAATGGTGCTCCATGGTTTCAGGAAGGAACAGACAGCTAAAGAACCCGCTTTCTATGTGTCTGCAGAGAGGGTGAGACAAAGAAAATGGAAAACATCAGGTTAGGCAAACAGAAAAAAAAACAAACTCACAAGCCGANGAGACAAAGAAAATGGAAAACATCAGGTTAGGCAAACAGAAAAAAAAACAAACTCACAAGCCGATATGTGCAAATCCCATCGTATCTGCCTGGCAGCAAGCGTTTATCTCTGCCTCTCCCTCCTGCTGTCATGAGAAAAGCACCCCGACCTGTAAATGGGTCCCTGGCGATGCCTGGAGATGTTGGTTCTGAAACAAGAAACTCCCCTGGCTCTCTGACTAATACAGCTCCCCTGCATGGAGCAAGAGGCCCGGACGGAGGAAGGAAGGAAGGGATGGATGGAGAAGGAAATGATGGAATGAAAGGAGGGTGGGATAAAAGTGAAGAAGTACAGAGAGAGCAAAATGAGAGATGGAAACGTACTCGAACAGGCTGGGAGTGAGGGAGGGGGAGAGGAATGAGGCTAACAGCTTAATTGAGCGTGTTCAGCATCCAATTACCTCCTAAAGGTAGGACAGTGTGAGATATCATTAAGACTTGAGAAAAGAACAAACTCACGCAGACTTCATGTGTGTGTGACAGGATACAAGTGCATGTTTGTGTGTGTTCATACACTTGGAAATCGGCTAGACCATAGCATTACTCATTTGCCCTCATCGTGTCTGAATGCCTGCAGACACCTTATTACTCATCCATTAGCATTAGCATCAGCCCATTGGATGCCATTAGCAGTTAGCATTAGCTCCCTAGGCTTTTGTCATTCTGTCTCCTATTACAGATAATACACACCCCCTCACTAAGGAGCTGTGTGGCAACGGTGGCAAATAATACAAACTATATTTGAATTCATGCGAGGAATCATCTGCAACATAACTAGATGCATTCTGACAATTCCCACATATCTTTATGCTTAATACAATTTTACTTCTGATCAAATGATAATTATATTTTCTGAGCGGGCCAGGAGGGCATAGTGCATAATCACAAAGGTGTTTTAATATGCATTGTGTGACATGAGGCATTGTATCCTTGCCAGCCCTACAAGGAGGATCTGCCACTGCCGTTCATCAAGCAGAGCCTGGCAGATGCTCTCCTGGGCTTCCATTGATTTGCCTCAAAGTGTGTATGTGTGTGTACTTGCATGAGTATATCTGTGAGAGCGAGAGTGACGTGTCGCTAGCTAGCTGCGGAGATAATTAGAACACAACTCTTTTGCCGTCCCTGCAGGCCACTGATCCAGCTGCTTTCATCTAATATAGGCCAGCTGTGACAAAGAGCCCTCAGCGTGGACACTGATCAGCTCAGCGAGGCCTCCTGTACACAAACACGCAGAAAAACAACGCACAAACACGTCACAAAGCATGAAAAGTACACATTCATGCGCAAAAATACACATTCATACACACAGACAGGTATGTGAAAGAAGTATGGCAACACACATGCATGCAAACACACACACTTAACAAAAATGACCAGTCCCTACTTTAATTTAGATTTTAAAAAAGTGTGCACATGGATTCATCTGCTCACTATTCAGCATCTACTGCAGCCACCCACACACACACACACACACACATAACCACTACCTATGAATCATTGCACTTACAGCAAAACAAAATATATTGCTTGACATTGTTGATGCAAATTCATTCAGTTGTTCCAGAATCGATAGCAGACAGGAAGTTTTGTCTAGTTTCTGTGGCAAAAAGTGTATGTTTCTGTCTAGTAGTACCACTGCTCAGTAGTTTAAGTACTGTTTGTTTCTTAAGTCGTATTTTTTTGTAGTAGTGTATGTGGACTCCGTACAAACACACAACGCATGCTATCAATCAATCTACAAATCTAATGGTTAAATCCTTTAAACTGTTTACCAACTTTTAACGGCTGACAGGAAACTGAATGTTACACGGAATGAGCTTTCATCTGCTGTAATTGCTCACTGCTTTTCTAAAGAATTATATCATCAAAACATTTCCTCAGATCACTTTTTCCTCCCACTGTTGACCGGACACAGCTCAGAAGAAACTCTGTGGGTTTCCGTCTTTTCTGTTATTTGCATTCTATGAAATGCACAAATCAAGAGACTAAGTTCAGCCGTACTTCTGGGTTAGCATGTGTATTTGCATGAAGGGTCTCTCATTAGCCTTTCCAAAAAGCTGAAACATGATAGTGTCCGTATTCTGATATCCAGGTAGTAAAATCTGAGCTCTTTTTGTCATTTTAAGATATAACAGTTATTCAGAGCTACTGATGTATGAAATTGCCCATTGAGCCTGTAAAGTATAGAAGATACAATCATCAAATCATTTCAGTTCGGTAAAGATTTATGGTTACATGGCTGGCTGTTTAGAATCAATTCCCTTCAAAGAATTCAATATAATTGAGCCGGGGTCATACAGTAATTTACCTTTTCATATGTTATGATTACCAATGCTTGAAAGTTATGTCATATTACTTTACTTTTGCGTGGGTTTAAAGATTTCTTTTTCCTTCAGTAAAGCTTTGGCAAAGACTGGGACTTCTCTGTGACTCATCAATACTTCTTTTACTAGATTACTCTTTCTACATGTGCAATCTAATGCTTTTCAGTACGCCAACCATGCAGTAACCTATATACTCGCGTATAAGCTGAGTTTTTATTACCAAATTTCGCAAACCAAATCGGGTGGTCGGCTTTTTCAGGAGAAATTCAAATTTGATCCCACAGAACGGAATTTCCAAGGGTGAAAATACTACTCATTATTACTACCCATTGAAAATACTTTAAATCATACCGTAGAATGATGTATTTCCTGACTAAACATCTTTTCCAGCACATTTTGTGGTGGCCAGTAAGAGCTGTTGTGATTGGTCGGTAATCAGCTGCTGAAATAAATATCATGTTTACCAGTACCGGTGTTAGAGCCATTTCTTGGTTAATNGTAATCAGCTGCTGAAATAAATATCATGTTTACCAGTACCGGTGTTAGAGCCATTTCTTGGTTAATCATCAGTTGTTTAAAATATTTAATTTGGGAAAAGTGAAGTCAAATAAGTTATTAGTTTTGAATATTTATATCTTAACTGATTGATCATCGCTGGCTCCGTGAAGCGGGCGGCAGAGGAATCTATTTGTAGACGCTCAGCTGGAGGCTGAACAGTATTTATGAGGAACTGGGCAGCGGTGTAGTTTTCGACCTCACCTCACGTCATGTTTTGTTATTTTGATTTTGAAAATAAATAAACTACGAAAGGAACAAGANACCTCACCTCACGTCATGTTTTGTTATTTTGATTTTGAAAATAAATAAACTACGAAAGGAACAAGAGTGCGATGTTATCATTCCGGTGTGAGTCAGGAAGAGAAGCTCCGTTAAAGTGGTGAAGTTTTAAAACGTCCGCCACAATCTGTACGTGGATTATTTTCAGAAAATCACAGGAATACTATGACAATACCCAGAAAAACAGCTACTGTATATGCTCGACTATAAGCTGATCCGAGTATAAGCCAACCCCCTGACTTTGACCTGCAAATTTAGATTTTTAAAGAAACCCGCATATAAGCTGACTCCCTGATGTTGTTCCATCAATTGATTTGTTTAGCAAATTACCTGTTTTTCTGGGTATTGTCATATTATTCCTCTGATTTTCTGAAAATAATCCATGTACTGGTAAACATGATATTTATTTCAGTAGCTGATTACCGTAACTGATGGATCACGGCTTACTGGCCGCTGCAAAATGTGCTGAATAAGATGTTTAGTCAGGAAATATCTCATTCTAAGATATTTAAACTGATTTAAACTATTTTCCATGGGTAGTGGTAATGGGTAGTATTTCCACCCCTGGAAATTTCTTTCTCTAGGATCTGATTTGAATTACTCATGTATAAACCAACCCCCTGATTTGTGTTGTGAAATTTGGTAAAAAAAAACAAAAAAAAAAAACAATCTCAGCTTATACTTGAGTATATACGGTAATTTGCTAAACAAATAAATTGATGGAGCAACATCAGGGGGTCAGCTTATATCTGGGTTTCTTTAAAAATCTAAATTTGCAGGTCAAAATCGGGGGGTCGGCTTATAACGAGATCGACATACTCGAGTATATACGAGTAATGTTGAATTTTTGATTAATTAGTGAAATTTTGTTTAACTGCATTTTTTTCTGAGGCATATTTTTAATATTTACATATAAAAGAAGGTAGACAGCACCTTAGCTCATCATCAAATGTTGGCCACAGGTCATCTGTGGATCATTGACGTCACCAGGGGCCACATCCCTACAGTCCAGGGGCCACAACTGACAAGCTCACTACTATACAGCTAAATTGACTTATTCCTCCCTCAGGCCATTAAAGACAAACAGAAAAGCCGTATCATCTACTGTTCAGTGACTACAGTGGACCCACTAATGTGGCAATAATTGGTGCAAATTACAAAGTGAACAAGCAGTGTTGTAGCCTTTGGGATGATTTGATTGAGAGGCTCTGCTCTGTCGCATTGCGGGAGATCCAGCCGTCTAATCACCTTTTTTTCCTCCTCATTCAGCCTCTCTTATTTTTCTCCCAATCCATGGACACAGTGCAAAGCTAGCAAGTGGGGTCATAGAGGGCTTTAAACAACTGCGGCTATTTATGCAAATTAAATCAATATCTGATAGTCCTTCTCTCTCTCTCTCTCTCTCTCTCTCTCTCTCACTCACACATACACACNAGTAGGAGCATTAATTAGGGCCAGACATGCTTCAAGGATTCCCCACGGCTTGAGTAACAAGGCCAGTTCATACCAGGCCAGCAGAGGACAGACCACTGCAATGAGGAAACAATGAAAGACCACAGAGACAACAGCAATCTACAGCAGGTCTGCGTCACTTTAACAGCTCTATCGACCAAAGGTTTGTGGCTGATGCAAGTAAAGCGAATTTCATGGGCATTTCATTGGTTTAACCTTGAGATTATGTGTCAGGTGATGTGTGCATAGGCGAATCTGAGTGATTAATAATGTGCTGTAGGCTAGGGTCATAGCGCTAATGTGAGTACTGAAACATCATCCTTGGTTGGCATTGGAATGCCTTAAAAACTGCTTCTAAATGTGCTCGAAGGGCAAATAAAGATGGTGACAATCAAGAGATCAGCACTTTATGAAGGCCAAAAACAGCAAAAGCGCCAACAATGGAGATATTTGAAGCCGTGAAATAATATTATCTTCTTGGAGAGCTTGGCAACTGTTGTTGTGTGAGCCTGTCAAGCAGGGTTCCCCAACTAGTTTTCCTCAAGGGCCAAATTATGTCAAGCATGCCAAGCCAATCAAGGGTCAACCAAGGGCAGTCTAAATTTTAAAATCCTTCTCTGTGATTTGATAGTAGACTAGCAGAGGATTTGATTGATNAGTCTAAATTTTAAAATCCTTCTCTGTGATTTGATAGTAGACTAGCAGAGGATTTGATTGATGGGTCCTATCAGCTTTTACGCAGCCATGGCAATAGGCATGCATTCCCCGTGTGTAATATGTGCGTAATATTCCACTGACAGACTGGAGACCATGTGTTCATCCCTATGTAGTGTTCACTACGATGTTTTGTAATTGCCATTTCTCAATAAAATGGAATATCTATGGAAAGATTAGCTTCTCCTGAACAAAATGAGCCCAAGCATGACATTTTATGACCTCGCAATCCCAAGATAAGTGCGACTGAAGTACAAGATTTTTTATTTTTATTTTATTTTATTTTATTTTTTATTTTTTTGGAGAAGTCATCTGAGGGCCTGATAGATAGGACCTGTGGGCCACATTTGGCCTGCGGGCCGCCAGTTGGGGATCCCTGCTGTAAAGCCCTTTGAGAGATTATAGGTGATGTTGGGCTTTACAAATAAACTTGATTTGACTTGAGCAAACGCTTTGAAGGAACACTTTGAACGAAAACTTTGAACAATCGCTTCAAATACATACTTCAACTAAAGGCTTTGAACGAACGCTTCGAACAGATACTTTGAACAAACACTTTGAACGGATGCGTCAACTGAATGTTTTAAACAAATGCTTCAAATGAGCGCTTCTTGTCCATCTGGTAAAATAGTTACAGTATCTGTAAAAGCTAAGCTTTCTTTATCTTTAATTCTCATTTCCAGATATTTGCCTTTATGTCTGTTTTATCCAGACATTTCAGGCTCGTGAAAATAAGATGTCATTGCAGCAGGAAACAAAGTCGGTCAAGCGAGTCCAACAACCAAACTATGTATTATATATGTGTCTTGCACATCCAGCAGAAGATAATTTGGGTTTTTTCTAAAATATTCCTCTTGTGGATGGTGACAAAATGCAGCATTTCTCCAATGGCTGCAGCGTTTGACAACAGACTGACACTACAAACTGGATGTATAGCTGAATGAACTATATAGGAAGCAAATTTTCTCATCTCTGCTCTGACTCTTTTTGTCAGGAGGCATACTGTACATCGATTTATTCAAAACCTCGTGGCAATTACTAAATGCAGAGTTCCATTTGCAAATCACTGTCCCACATTCAGGACATAGCACATAGATTCTTAATAACTTCTTTTGGATTTCCACAGGATTAGCTTCAGTCTACCCAAGCAACTTCCTTAAGACCTACTATTTCCAATTAGATCCTATTAACAGAACGCTGGTTTCAGCTCTGCAAACACACTATAGGGGATTTCTGTCAGCTTAAAGGAGGGGAAAAGTTTAAGTTTTAACGGTTCGTGTATGTTTTCTCATATAGCCAGTATAGCTATCTGACATATAATGTCTTCATTTCTAAGAAACGGCCTACCATTAAGTTGCGTGATAACGTCCCGACTGCAACAACTCGTAACTTTGAATAATGCTAGTCGTGCAGACGTAAGGATCATGCTAATAACATTGCTAGGGAGATTGTGTATACTGTAAAGGCCTGATACACACTGCCTGCTTCAAGTAAGATGATGGAGTTTAGAAACAGGAAGTAGGCTGGGATTTTTGAGAAAAACGAGAGAAGCAAAAGGAATGTTTGCTTTTCCCTGGTGATCAATGAGAACAGATGTAGCAGCCTGAAAGGTAGTCATACCTAGTAGCCGGACAAAGACCTTATAATTACACACACACACACACACACACACACACACACACACACACACACACACACACACACACACATACAAGCAACATGCCCCAGCTCTAGTCTTGATTGGTACCAAACTGCCTGATACAGAGGCAGAGCTGGGAGCTGCATGCATAAATGAGGAGAAGAGAGGAGGTGAACGGAGAGAGGAGAAGGAGACAGGGTAGAAGGACACGGTGGTTGAAAGAAGAAGGAAGAAGAAGAAGGGGGAAAAAACATGGCGGAAGGGCAGGAAGAGGAGTGAAAAGGTTAAGATACATCAGGGAGGGAAAATAAAAAGATAGACGAGAACAGAGACAGTACAGCAGGAATAAAAGTCTTGTTTCTGCTTCACTGAGTTTTAGATGAGTTCCTATGAACCGTGTGTTACTGTGTACATCTGTGTGTGTGTGTGTGTATGCGTGCAGTCTTGCATGTGCTCTATGCATATGTATTAATGTGTTTGCAGAAATGGATTTGTATGAATGTGTGTGTGCAAAGTCTCAGCTGGGCTTTGCTTCATCATATCTTTATGGGTGCAATGGAATGAAGTGAAGTGTGTAAGTGCGTATATACACACACACACATTCTCTGCAGTTGCTTCATTCTGTTCAGAATTGGGGTGAAACACTTAGAGCTCACCTGACAGATTTCCATTTTTCATTTCTCCCTCTCTGATTCTTAAAGATCTCTTGGCTCTCATTATACAATTCCTTAGGAGCAGCTGGATAAGTGAGTGTTTCTTCTTCTATCATCATTCTGTCTCTCTCAATCTTTCACCTTTGCCTGCTTGCTCTTGTTGCCCTTCACTACCTTTTCATCTGTACATCTTAAACCGGTTTTGCTTCTCTAACTCTTCATTTGCTGAAACCCTTATTTTCTCTCTCCAGTGCTCAGGAAGGGCATTATAATAGAAGCTCTAGGCACAACCGGCAAAACAAAGGCAACTACCTAACAAAACCACAAGCTGAAGACAAATTTGCCAAGTTTAGTTTGGACCCACATTCCCTCCTGTTGTTTGATAGTCTCAAGCCGGCACTTTAGAGAATGAAAAGTTATGATTTATGGGTTAACAGAGTGGTGGCAATGACGCCCCGAAGTATCCAAACAATCAAATTTCTCATTTTTCTCAGACAGACCTGTGAAAGAGTTTGTATCTGGCATGTGCATGTGTGTTACAGGTGTGTGTGTGTGTGTGTGGTATACACAATATCTGTATGCACATACATATGTACGTGACTGATTGTAATCATCCACGCATGAAACCCTTCATCCAAAACCCAATTTCAAGGCTGCAAATGTGTTATGGTCCATTAGACAAATGATAAATACACTGACAGAACAACGAATGATGCATGCTGTTTTGCCTCATCTGTGTGTGTGTGTGTGTGTGTGTGTGGGTGTGTCTAAGTGTATCCACACTGACAGGTCATTTAGGAGACAGTAGTGAAAAGGACCATTAGTGGCCAACTATTGGTGATCCGGCACAGGGGTTACATAAACCGCGTCATCGGCTTTGACTTGCAGCTGAAGTGAAATGCGTGGTGTGAACGCTAAAGTCCAGTTTTTGCACAAATTTATATAGTTGCAACTGCTGTAGAAAATCATTGATTATGATGGATAGAAAATAAAAAGAAAACAAAACATGAAACTTTTTGTTCCTTTTCTCTCTGCATGAGAACAAGTAGAAGCTGAATGTTTGCTTCATGTGTAATTAGGTAAATTTCTTCATAAGCACTGTGTCTATATTGAACAAGATTTCAACTGCCTCCACTTTCAACTTGCATATGAAGAGTTATTCCCGTTTTTAATACTTTTTAATACTTGTCAATAAACAAAAGTGGGTAATTCATAAATTAAAACCATAGTAAATTAAAACCATAGAAAAACCATAGTAATAGTGACTGAAACTCATTCATAAACTTTCCTTTATTCTTATTAGTGCATCATTGTCTCATTGTCAACATGTTGTTGTAAGGTGTGTCTCAGGTAAAAGCCATTAAGCTTGACATGTTAATGAGCTGCTTCATAGTAAGAGCCACGCGTTTATCTGCTTTATCTGGGCAAAATTGACATGTTAAATCAGCAAAAGGAACCTAAATTCTCTGCTTTAAAGCTCCATATTTTAAGATACAATGAAAGAGATAAGAGATCCACACTAAGTCAAAAGATCAAGGTTTTCATGAGATATTTATGAAGACCGCAATCTTTTGACAAGTCCACCAAAACACACCTGGAGATAGACCACCAATCATACACCTGCAGCAAGCTGACCAATCAGAACACAGCACTTTTTTGGGGGGGAGAGACAGAGGTAGTACCTAAAAACAACCTTTTTTCACTCTGTGTGCACAGCGGTGTTGCAGGAAGAGCATGTAGAAGCAGATCAGCATGTTTTTACACATTAAAGCATCATAAAGGTTACAAAAATAGACCCTAAATCTAATTAAGAACATGGAAATTTGTGTAATATGTCAACCAACCACAAGGCCCAAATTGTCGCACTAATGAGCACAGCAGCCCAGCGTAGTCATCACCTTTCAAGAATAAGCAACAAGGTGTTACATGGACAATGCCTCCTGAGTATTAGCAGCTATTTTGGAGTTCTTCAGAACTTCCAAATTACCAGTCAGCTATGTCTGATTTTCCATTAATTAGTGGCAAACACATCTGTCACTACCCATGGTGCTCTCTCTTTCCACACGGTCTGGTTGCTGAATCTACATTATGTTTGACACAACAGCCCAAATGGCATCACTGCTTTTCCACTGCTCAGTCTGTCAGCCAATCGGGGTTGTAGATTTCCACAGGTGGAATGAATGAATCACAGCAAAGTGAAGTGGTGACACCCAGGTTAGAGATGATGTCACGGTGGAGCGAATACGTGTGAAGTCATCAAAGCATCATTATTCTTTCCACTCAGGCCTGTTTGCTCTAATTAGCATCAGTGCTCAGGTGTGTCTCTGTGCATGTGTGTTTGTGTGTTTTGAAGTCTGATTTGTGTCAGAGCCCAGCTAGCTTCAGCGTTAGCGCATATAGAGTTGTGCACACATGGGCCACTGCTAATCAGAGGTGGGTAGAGTAGCTAGAAACTGTACTCAGGTAGAAGTATTGTTATTTTATGATAATAGTAACTCAAGTATAAGTAAGAATAGTCACCAAAAGAATTACTTGAGTAAGAAAGTATCTATTAAAAAGATTACTTGAGTAGTGAGTAACTTTGATCAAGCTTATTCTTTAGAATAATCAACAAGCTTTAAAGTGCTGTCTGAGGAAAAAAATGCTAAGTAGCCACATGTAGCTTCTAATACAATCCAAATCATATCATATAAAGAAACAGTAGACAGTAATAAATCAGATATTTACCACATAACAAATCATGACAATTCTGGCCTGGCCCCAAGACAGTTAGCTAGGTTAGCTTCATGAATTTACTCAGAATAGAACAGGAAAACTTGAGTTAGCAGCAGCAGCTAGTTAAGTAGCTAGGTTAGCTTCATGAATTTGCTCAGAATACAACAGCAAAACTTGAGTTAGCATGAGCAGCAGCAGCTAGTTAAGTAGCTAAGTTAGCTTCATGAGTTTACTCACAATAGAACAGGAAAACTTGAGTTAGCATTAGCAGCAGCTAGCTAAATAGCTAACATTGCAGCTTAACTCCACGTTTCCTGAAGTTCCATGTTGATTCTTAGAAGCTGAAATGTCACATTTTTAGCGACAAAGACACAACGCATTAGGTTGGTTTTGGTAGACTGAAAAGAAAGCAGTATTTGAAAGTGTGGCCAGGGATGTGCCTCTTCTAAACCTCCTGCTGTTGATTCTGCCATGACTGTTCTGCTCTGGGTGAAACCATGGAAACTGAGGGTGGGGGCGTGGCTACTTTGGAGCTAAAGCAAACAGAAAAACTGAACGTGCAATGAATTTAAATGGGTGAAATCAAAAGTAACGCAAAGAGTGCGACCAAATGTAACGGAGCAAAACTATATGTTTTTCTTCATAAATATACTCAAGTATGAGTTAAAAGTATCCTGCAATAAAACTACTCAGTAAAGTACAATTTTGTGAAAAAAGTTACTTAAGTAAATTTAATGGAGTAAATGGAATGTGTTACTATACACCTCTGGTGCTAACTGAGTTTAAAATTCAGCAGTTCAAAGAACACACAGCACTCACAGTTAGACGCTGCGTTAATGGAAAGAGCAGATCATCAAAAAGTGTGGCGACAAACTGCACCATCAAAGAACCATGTTATAATCAGAAAGAGAGACACACAAAGAGAGCGAGAAAATCAATTTTTAGCCATCTTTTCTATCTGCACTTGAACATAGGTAGAAAGTAAATTAGTATATTTCCTCAAGTAATACACTGTAATACAATTTTGAGGTACTACTTTACTTGAGTGTTTCCATTATGTCTTACTTTCTACTAACTACTGACAATAGTTACTTTGCAGGTTAAGAGAAAGACATTTATAAAGTCACAATAAAGGAATTTATTTATCTTAAAGGGCACATATTATGCTTTTTTTGTTTTATGTTTCCTAATTTTTACAGCGTAGGAAAGTAGGAAGTATTTGTTGTCATAGTTGCAAAACTCCAGTAACCAAACCCAACTCCCTGATGAAAGCTTTGTTTTGGATTAGTCCATAACTTTTGTAACATGATGATGTCAACATGTAACGTGAATTTTCCAGTCTACACACTGGTTAGACACACCCACAGCGTACGAGGCTAGAAAATGAGTTTTTAATAAGCATCTGTATATCACAATCTGTGTGATAGGTCTGGTGTGGCTGGCCAATCAGAACGCGACAGGCTTTTCGAGAGGTGGGCTTAAAGAGACAGCCTGTTTTCACTCAGTGTGCACGGGAAGGGAAGAAGGGAGAAGTGGATCAATGTTTTTTTGCACAGTAAAACATTGTAAAGGTTTCCAGACTCCCAAATGAAAATGAGAACATGGAAATCTGTATAAATCATCCACAATGCAATTTGCATATTCTTGTTTGCATAATGCCATCTAATTACAGTTTAACAAGCATAAAAATTGATTGCTAAGTTAAGCTGTACTTGATTGATCTAAACAGATATTTAGAGTGTTCATAAGTACGTCTGCGTGTATTTGCATGTTTTGTGATCCAATTATGCACTGGATCACATTGTGGTCCAGTACTGGTGATCCACTGACCTTTAAGTGAGGACGGAAGGAAAAACACACATGTACACTGCAGAATCACACACTGGAGTGTCATGCTAGGCTAACTTATTGCCTTTGAAGATTACGGATTCACCGTAACATGAAGTTTTATTAAAGGCCAGCACTGTCATGCCGCCTTTGTGGGTCTCCAGGTAACTGAGTCATAATTGCCACAGATACATAAACGCATACACAGAATACATCCAAGCAAGTACAAAGGTTTAGAGACCCACACAGAAACATCCACAGCATCTCGCTCATGCAACAGGTGGATAAAGGGAAGCAGGACTAATGCAGAGATGATGACTGTTTTTGTATGCAGGAATGGTAAATATAAAAAAACATGCAAGAAATTCAAAGGCCCTCGTGTCTGCACATACATTTCTCTGACGTAAAGAGCACGTGCATTAAAATACCCATTTGCTGATATCATGCATATTCAAGTTGTGCCAATTAGCAGGGAAAAAAGCTGAAAAGACCACAGTTGCAGTGTAAATGTCAAAAAGAGCTACACACACACACACTCACACAGGAGAGGGACAACTAAACACTAATTAGCGGATGGGAGCAAAGCACCGCTAAGGGTTGTGACAATGAGGAATGCTGTAATTCCGAATCTTTCTTTCTCCTCCATTTTCTTCCTCCACTTCCACCCCGTTCCTCTCATTAATTGGCTGTCACAGTTGCGTGAGTCTTGATGTATGTCTGCTGTGTGTCTGCATTCGTGTGGCGACTGTCAACATCAGACAGCTGGGGGCTGCGTTGTCCCCGGCGATAAATGGCCGCATCGTTAGCGGGAGGCGATTATGTTATTCTCTGTGACGATGTTGCCTGCATCGGTGACCTACACGCACACCCACAGTTCTCTCTCTCTCTCTCTCTCTCTCTCTCTCTGACTTTATCACTTTTCCTTCTGCCAGTTTTCACTTTCACTTTTTACCTTCCTTTTTCTAACTTATTTGTTCTCAATCTCATGTACCGCACACATATGATCACACACCCACACACACACAGAGTGGGNGGGGGGGGGGGGGGGGGGGTCAGGAAAAATGGCAGTAGGCGGATGAATGTGGAAAAATGCCACCCAAGTAATAATAAAGAAATGATCTGTTAGCTAAGTCCACATTACGTGTGTGTATGTGCCTGTTTTCACAATTTCCCCTTGACAGATCTTATGCATGTGTGTGCATACATGCTTCGTTGTATTTTCCAAAGAGTTTAGAAGACGCAAAAACAGAATAAAAAGAGAAAAAGGTCAGCTAGACTAAAAGAAATATAAAAGCTGAGTAAAAAGAGAGATAAATCATTTTCCCTCCTGCTAAGATTAATTTGGAGGGATGCAGTTATTCCAGCGGCTGTGGAGTTCTGCCATCTTTACTGCTTGGCTTGTAGCCCTAAAGCAATACAGGGATTAGCGTAAAATGTGTTCTGTGAAGCTGCTGCTGCTGCTGCTGCTGGCTGCTGCTCCGTGGTTGTGATCAAAAGCAATCCATACTTGAGATCTGAGGGTGAGATCCACGAGGAGAGAGGAAGGTTTAAAATAAAAAAATAAAAAAGTTATTACGAGATTCAGCTTATTAAGTCATGGCGTGAGATATCTTGCAGTCTTTGCAAAATGTCAAGGGAACGGCGGTTAAAGGCTCGATGTCACCTGGCAACTTGAGAAAGAAGCACTGGCTCTATTACTTCGTGAGAATGAAGAGTTTATTTTTACTAATTGGCTGCAAAATCATCTAAAAATGCTCAATGAGGATATATTTTTCTATCCAACAATTCTGCAAGATCTCAGCTTGTAAATTAGCATTGTGGAACATTATTATCTGGCAGAGTTTTGGCACAAACTGAACTGGATCAATGCAATAATTTGTGGATCTGTGCTGTAATAGTATGACGCAACCAATGGTAAAAATGTTTATAAATCCATTAATAAAGAAGTGATAGAAAAATTAACCTAATTGCTCATGTCTCCTTGGCATGCCCAGGCCACTGAAACATGGGCCAGTCAATGTGCACGTGATTTCATACGGTGCTGAAAACGTGAACAACTGCTCTGGCTTGCTCAGTCACTTCCTGAGGCTGTTTTTTTTTTTTTTTTTTTTTAGTTTTATGTGTGTGTGTTAATACTTCTTATTAAATAAAGCAGGAACACACACTATCAGCAACTCATGTGTCACACTTGTGAAGCCATCGCTGCTTCAATCACATGATAAAATTTCCATTATGCTCACATGCGGCATCTCACTAATCAATTTTTCATACTTGACATATGATGAATATATACCAAAGAGAAAGATGTGCGGATACTGCCAAGTGTTTTTTCTTGTGAACGTGTGTGTATTTGGGATATGAATTCTAAGTGCATGCATGTAATGTGCATGGATGGCCAAACCTGATCTCCATCCGTAACATATGTGTGACATATTGCAACTTCTGGACTTTTCGTTGACATTTGCTGACAAAACAACTTCAAAATAATTTGCTACAAAGAAGTTCATGACAAAGTGACATTTATAGTGTCACACGAAATGCAGCTGCACACAGTGTTACTGCGGTTCTTGCTTTGCTGCTCATCCCAACATTCCCTTCCAGTCTATTCTGAGCACTCACTCTCCAAGTGACATCCATATTGCATGAGAGCATTGCTGGGTTACTTGTCACACACATACACACACACATCCTTAAAGACAAGTGTGTGTTCACAGAATGCACACACACAGACACCGACATGTCATCTCCAGACCTCAGAGCTTCTAACCCAGATAGCGCCTCTTCTGTTTCTAGTTTTATTAATTCATCAAATGGGAGCCGAGAAACCCAAAGCTTCACGAACCGTCTTTTCTTTTCACTGTGCTAACAGCTGGTGTCTATCTCAAATATAATTACATTTCCACTCCTTCTCCTTTACATGAGAACAAAGCCACGGGCTCCAATGTTTTTGATCTGATGAAGAGCGCAAGAAGAGAGAGTGAGGGAGAGAAATCGCTTCTGGCATCCGTCAACTTGCAGAAAAGATGGAGGCTAAACGAAGGAGGGGAGAAGCATTACACATGGGGAAGGAAAAGAGCAAACAGCTCTCTTTCTGCTTCACCTCCCTGCGGTTGTGGGCAGGGTGCCAGCAGAGACGACGCTTGTCAGCCCCAGAAGAGAATATGTAAACTCAACTCTTAACCCATCCGCGGGAGATCTGCCCTATCAAATATGCATATGGCAGCCAGAGTCGGCAGAGTGGCCATAGAGTTCTCAAACGGTGATTCAGATCCAGATTCACACCTACCGTAAATACTCGACTATAAACCGACTCCTGATTTTGACCTGCAAATTTAGATTTTTAAAGAAACCCACATATAAGCTGAACCCCTGATGTTGTTCCATCAATTTATTTGTTTAGCAAATTACCTGTTTTTCTAGTATTCCTCTGATTTTCTGAAAATAATCCATGTACCGGTAAACATGATATTTATTTCAGCAGCTGATTACCGTAACTGATGGATCACGGTTTACTGGCCACCACAAAATGTGCTGAATAAGATGTTTAGTAGGAAATACATCATTCTAAGATATGATTTAAACTATTTTCCATGGTAATGGGTAGTATTTCTACCCCTGGACATTTCGTTCTCTGGGATCCAATTTGAATTACTCATGTATAATCTGACCCCGTGATTTGCGTTGTGAAATTTGTTAAAAAAAAAAAAAAAAAAAAAAACTCGGCTCATACTCGATATATACAGTAGTTCAAATCCATTCTGAAGCTAAAATCAAGCGGTGGCAGAATCTTTCTGCAAAAGGACTGATATTTATAATGTCAGAGTGTGAAATATAATGAAAAATGATGCATTGTCTGGTACGTATTATTGCACCAATATTGAGCAAATATTCAAGTTCCAAATTTCAAAGTTTTTTTTCATCACATGCTCTTTTACTATTGACTCTCTGATCTATTTTCCCTTTTTAAACCCTTGAGGTATTGACTAAGATGCCATCCAGGGTTGCAAATCTCTCTTCTTTTAACAGAATCGATTGATTTTGAGCAGTCTGCAACAAACCGGCTCATGTCTGGGTCACAGATTACGTTTTCACACAAACCCCAAAACTGATTTTCAGTCATGAAAGTGTTGACTCTATGAATCTATTGTTAATTCTAGTTCCATCAAGCTAAAAAAGGATGAGACACAAGATTTTTACCTGATAACAGCATTTTATGGTTGCATTTAAAGTAATAATCAAAGGAACTGCTAACGTGATGACAGTACTGAGTAAATGTACTTGGTTATTTAGCATTTCTGCTGAAATCCTCAGTCAAAAAATTTGATACCAGAGTTGGAAGTTTTCACTTTCTTGTTGCAGACTCTTCAGCCTTCCTGTTTTATCCTGCATTTATTCTTAACATCAGTGATTTTCTTTACTTCACAAGAGCAACTTTCAAGCTGAGACAAAGTTGTTTCTGATGAGACGGGCTCACGCTGATTTTTCCGAGTGGCATTCTGAGAAAGCAGGAGCGTGATGAAAGGAGAATCTGCCTTGTAGCTGGTGCTGTTCCAGACTGTTCGTCTGGAAAACTATGAGACAATGAGACAGTCAAATGGGAGAGAAAAAGCTAAAAAAAACAAAAAAAACAAAACAAAAGAAAAAACTGTCCAAAGTTCTCAGAGAGGGTGAGACTTCCATTTCAAAGGAGATTTTTATCATTCAACCAGATTGAATTAAGTGGCAGGTATGGATGCTGTCAAACAATATGAATAATAATCCAATGAGCCAATTCTCATCCTGAGGTCACCATGCTGCACTAAAGCCTGAACACAATCCCAGAACATTACAATAGCACCATTCCAGCCTATGTAGACCTTTCATTTCTGGGCCCACTTTAGTTTAATGTGTGTTTTTTCCACCAAAAATGTTTATAGCACAGACACAACAGAGTTTGATAGCAGCCATCACATGAAACGGCTCTGGCACTAACCTCAATATACCAGCCTGTCGAACAAAAATACAACGTTTTGAGTCAAGACTCTTTCTGAAAAAGGATACAGATGAAAGATAACGATTGTGAGAGAAACAGGAAAAGAAATCCCTGGTCACGGGTTCAAAATGGTGGTGCTATAGATCGCAATATGAGTTACACCACAGACCAGAATTTGAGGCTACCCCCAGATTTAGCATGAGCAGACTGTGTTGCACATTAATACAAAATGATATGGGAGAAGGCAGACAGCAGCTATTGAATAGAATGTTAAAACATATCAGCAGGGAGTTGGAACACAACAGGAGTGCTGCACTAATACAGACTGATGCCTTCATTAAAAATCATTTCTGTTGGCTACATAATGTGCTTTCGTTGACTAATTCTTCTTGAAAACTAGTTAGTTACATTTATTTTATATATTTTTGTCATTTCCTGTGCAACAAAGNTTTTTTTTTTTTTTTTTAAATCTGGGGTTTGCCTCAAACTTCTGGCCTGTATTGTAAATCCACAGCGAGCAGATTTAGTCTTCTTGCTTGGTCAAAGTCAACCTGCGACAAAATTCTGACACAGACAGAAATTCATGTCCAAAAGTTCACAATATGACTGCAGCTATGAACCACGTCTGTTAACAAAAATAGGAATACAGCACGAAATGTCACGAGGTTCAACCATTGCATTAAAACATGAATTCTGCTTCTCATGTACAGGTATATAACGTGTGAGAGAGAGCACAGCAAAAGTTGCCTACCTGCATAGTTTTTTCCTTGCTTGTCATAGGGTCACATTTCACATTCATCCATTCATACGCATTCATGTCACAGTCTGACATGCATCAAACTTGATTCCATACAGTTTGACATGGTTATCCATCTCGCTCAGTGTGACATTCAGGGAACTTATGTGATCACATAATTGCACAGTAGGAGCTTTAACACAATTAAAGCTAAGTTGGAGCAGATAATGTGTTGTGAGGTAATTAGGGTCATGATAACGCTTTAGTGTTGCTGTATCCCAGCCTGAAAGGTAGCAGAGCAACAACTGAGCACCTTTTTGTACTTTATGCATTTCAGCTGGTAATTGTGTAAATTAACCTTTAAATGCATGAGTCGTTTTCCATCCATTCCTACATACGTTGGGTCGTTAGACCCATAACTTACGCAGCACAAATTGAGCTGCAAAGTAAAATATTTTTGCTTGTAAACTTTTCAGAACATTTTATGACTGATAACAAACCACACACACACACAAAAAAAAACCCCCAAATAAACCATTTTTTGCCATAATATATTTTTTATAATGACTTGTAGACCCAGTCATCAAAGCCGGTGTATCACAGCGATGCTGCTCTGCATGAAGCTCTGACATGGCGCTGCAGTGTCTTTCTCTAGCAGTAAGCTAGCAGCATAGCTTAAATAGCCTTCTTCCTGATAGTTTCAGCATTTGTTCATATCAGTGATACTACAGCGCCACCTAAGGACCAAAGTTGAAAACACAACTATTATCTGCTGCCTNCATATCAGTGATACTACAGCGCCACCTAAGGACCAAAGTTGAAAACACAACTATTATCTGCTGCCTATATACCAGGAAAAAAAACGAAAAAACAAAGAGCTACTATTACATACCTCTGGTCTGCAGCAACCCTAAACACTTTTTAGCGAAAAACATTAGAAAAACAATTATTTTCATCAATTGTGACAACTTGAAACCATAAAACTGTAAAAACAGTTTGAGGAATACCAGGGGGTTGAGGGCTTAATTGAAAAAAATGAATGAATTAGAGCTGCGTAACGTGATCCTGGGTCGCAAATGACTCAACCTATGCATTTAAAGGTTAAAGTGTGTACACCTTCACATTAACTTTTGCACATTTAGGTGAGACAACTTTTAAGTTCTTATCTTCCTGAAACAGAAGTTACAAAAAAAGAAAAAAAAAAAGAAAAAGAAACCCTAATAGGAACTGAGAAATCTGCACACTAATAAATTTACAAAACTTCATCTCCAGATGACTGAAATGTTATTTAAAGCATTGATGACTCTACTGCCAAGCAATCAAGAGTCAGATCTAACTAAAATAAATGTTTGTATCATTTGCACACAGAGACAAAATCAGAATATGGATAAACTATTAAATAAATGCATCCACACAACATGAATAACTGACATTTTCAGGCCAAGTGTGGCTACACAAAGCTGCGGCCTCATAATGCTCAAATAACATCTCATTGAAATGAAGGGTGGAACAAACACCTTCCTGTGTGTGTGTGCGCGCGTGTGTATGTATGTGTAAGACACAGATACACACACACATTGACATGCTCTAATTAGCACTGATAGTTTGTTGTAAAAGGGCAAAGCTGTCTGCTGGCTTTTGGGATGACACTCCTCCAATAACCTTCCACTCATCACCAGAAGGTTGGGTGGGGGGCACGCGCACGCACACACACACACACACACACACACACACACACACACACACACACACGCATGCATGCACACAAAGGCAGAGGGTGAGAGGATAGAAATTGAAAAATGGATGCTGAAGATACACAGATAAACACACACACACACACACACACACACACACACACACAGAGATGCATGCAGAGAGATGTTCAGACATGTGACATAAACTCACAGTAACAGAAATAATAGATGGACTGGCAGACCTGTCAGTCTGCTTCCCTGCATCTCACTAAAACCGCAGACTGACCAATCATGATGGTGCTACCATTTTTTATATAAATTTTAAAATCCTCCTGTGTGTGTGTGTGTGTGTGTGTGGTNTGGTGCTACCATTTTTCATATAAATTTTAAAATCCTCCTGTGTGTGTGTGTGTGTGTGTGTGGTTGGCTGGTACTAGGGTTGCAGTCATTCTTTTGTATCTGAAGGCCACGGTATGAGTCATCCAACCCGATCCTTCTGACTTGGCCAGAGGCGTCATCGAGAGGAAGCCTTGTTTATACCTTTTCAGAATGCCCACACTGCAATGTGAGGAGTCACGAACAGGACGGGGGGGGGGGGGGGNGGTGATGTTTGTGCCTTCGCATACAGTATCTTTGTTAAAAGTGTCATCCGATTAGTCTATTAGTCTGTCTGTGGCACTATTATCTCTAGAACCTGGCACTCTATGAAGTTGGAATTTGGAAAGTTCATTGCTCAGGATCCAAGGACATGCAGTGTTGAGTGTGAAGTTGTTTGGATGAGCGGTTCTCAAATTGAGCTGTTCCAATAAAAAGTAGTCAGCGTGGCAGGATACACTCTGAGCGTGGCAGGATACGCTCCGGTCCAGCGCCATGGTNGTAGTCAGCGTGGCAGGATACACTCTGAGCGTGGCAGGATACGCTCCGGTCCAGCGCCATGGTCTCAACCTGACCCCGTACAACAAACAAAGGTAGCTCACGAGGACATTCAAAACAAAATTATGGCAGGCTGTGGCACACACCATAAAGTCCAGCCTGATCTGAACACACTCCAGGCATAGTGGCAGGATACGCTCCATGCGTGGCAGCATATGCTCCGCTCCATTTATGGCAGGCTGCAGCGCACACCATAAAGTCCGGCCCATTCCGAATAGGCACGTTTTGAACGGGCGCTGCACTAGTCATATTAAATATGTAAAATTAAACATACACTTTAGGAGAGAGGAGAGGATATTAAGTAATGTGCACTTCCTTATACACAGGGTAAATGGAGGTAACAGGGCACAGTTTCACTTTTAATTCTCTCTCTCTGTGGAGCTCGGAAACAATGATGGAAAGAAAAAAGAGAGCTTGAGAGAGAAATTAAAAATCCTGACATCACACCTGGTTAGTTGTTGGATGAAGTTGCGTGACTGGGAGAGGTAGAAAGTCATAATTTTGTTGGATGCAGAACTGCTTAAATTGACAGGCAGAATGGGGGTTTCTGCCACCTTTCAAATCTCTGACAGGCGTGTTGGAAGATGCCTACTGTGGCCTTTAGCATCAGACAAGACATGTCTGACAGAGATTTACACGTATGTCCTACTACACAGAACAAAAATGAAAATGGGTTAAAAATAAAGAGATTTAACAGTTTATACGTTTTTTATTCTTTGCTTTCAATTGCAGTTTTATCAATCCCTCTCATATAGAGGCAGAACATAGAGACAGAAAAAGATAATTTTAAAAAAGTTATATTGCAGCAACCAGAAAATCGGAGATTCCTATCACCGGAACTGAACTCAGAGAAAAAGACTAAAAGGAGGAATAGAGGGCAATTGTGTTGAGTGTGGCTATCATGGTGTAAAGATTTAATGATAGTAAGACAGGGCAGAAGTGCACAAGAAGAAGTCAAGAAAAATTGATGGCACATTGATTTCCAATAAGAAACAAACAGAACAAATCGATTTCAGATGAACTGAGTAGAAATTAAAGACTCGCACATTGAGTCAGATATTACTGTGGTTACAATGAAGCTCATTCCTGCATCGGAATTGTGAGCAATATGGTACTTTGTCTTTTCAGCAGACTTCCCTTCACACACACACACACACACACACAAACACACACACATTCACACAGATTTTGGTCCAGGTGTCAGCAGAGTGTATACAGTAGTTGAGCTGAATGCTGTGATGGGTTTGAAGCTCAATGAACCGTGAACCTTCCACTCTCTCTGTCTCATGTTGGAACAGATGGCAACACTACCCTCCCTTACACTCATCCATCATTCACCATCCATTTAGCCAGTGTGGAGGAGTTTAAGTTATGTGTGTGTGTGTGTGTGTGTGTGTGTGTGTGTGTGTGTGTGTGCTCTTATTTGAAGTGACACTCAGGACATTGGCTGTCAAACAGAGGATACAATAAAGGTGAGCTGCAGAGTTTTGGGTCAACTATGTTTTCTGTAGTGTTAACAGGGTTCAGACTTGAAACAACACGCTGCAGCAAAGGAGGGTTTAGGTACAGAGATGAAGCAAATGGATGAATTGAGCTGTAATTATACAAGCTATTGCTTTCCAAGGAAGATTACTAAGCAACTTTTCAGACCTGTAGACAAAATCAGAGACTGAATTGTTACAAATGGTGCATTTATCACTTCGTTTGGTTCGGTTTCACACAGGAAAACATCAAATCAAACCAAAATCTAGCAGCAAAACACATGAGAACGGGAGTGTATCTATGTTCTTGGGTCCTATGTTCCTAGAGTCTTATGTTCCCAGGGTGCTATGTTCCCCAGTTCAATATTCTGTTAACACACATTAAGTGTGTGTTAACCCATTATGTGCTCTATAACCTATTATGTGCTCTATTGTGCTATATAGAGCTGGGGAACAAAGGATCCTGGGAACTTATTCGACAGACCTCAGAAGTCGAATTTTTCCCAGTTAAAAGTTCCAATTTCATTAACTTAATTAAACTTCATAATAAATGCTAACTGAAGTAAAGTTAGACTATAGGACTGTTTGGTTGTGTTGTTTTACAATGATATTCACTGTGGATATTAAACTTTGTGCAGAGAAGTAATATTCTGAAATTATTTACACTTGTGTATCAGTGGCAAACAGTTATCATACTAAATAGTGAACTTGGTGATATATTCTGACCTTTTTCTTTAAATTTCACGCAAGAAAAAATACTTTATTCACCTTTTAGCTGATCATTTCCGTTCACAAAGCTCGCTTCTACGGGCGCTGCCATGTTGAGTAACGTCATACTCGGTAAGTTGGGGTAGATCATTTTGATCCGAGTTTCCCAGCCGGAGCTCCGACTTCAAGTGCCGTTGCGACGCATTTTTCCAAGTAAGAAATCGGAAAAATCTGAGTTCTGAGGTCTGTCGAACACAACAATAGGAATGAGCCCGTGAGAATAGTCACTTTGCTCATTGGCCAGAATTTTCTGGGGGCAAAAGAAAGAAACTCAAAACAGGATAAGCTTACTTTGCCAGGGAAACTAAAAATATTGAATAAATATTATTTAGTTTCCCTGGCAAAGTAAGCTTATCCTGAATATTAATATTATATTAATTATTAATATTGAATTAATAGAGAATTGGCATAATTTCCTTGTAATAGTCACCATTTGGTCCATATACCAAGAAAACTTTGGCAGCAGTAGTTTACTTGACATAACCACATACACCTGGTTATCTGAGGTTCTAGATCAATTAACAGATCAATAATTGCTTTGTGGATGGTTTGGAGGTAATGCAGATCATGTTCAGACCACAAACAAACGTCTCCAGAGTTCATTTGGAACCAGACCGAGACTGTTTAGTCTTAGTTTAGTCACCATTTAGTCACCGTTTACCATTTAGTCAATCGTCATGTTCAGACCTGCCCTGTAGTCCGACTGAACTGAACCAAACCAAGTCGGTGTGAAAAAGCCCTTAATCGTATGTTAAGGTAGAAGTCCTGAGCCTTCATCCTCCATTTTTGTTGACGGACCATGGTCATGGCATAGAGTGTTTTCATATGTGGACAAAGTAGAATGTGCATATTTTAAGAAATGTAAGTTATGTTATGGCGAGCGAATTCTAATCTGTCTGTTTAGATGACAGTCATATTGAAAAACATCTGATACATACCATATTCCTTTGGAGCTTCGAATATCAGATTCAAAACACGAGTTCAAAACACATAACTGATACATGTCGCGTAAATAAAAATGGACATGACGGCTGTAAATGTAGCCTTCGATGTTTGGGAATGTTTCAGATATTTCAGAAAATATCCAGCAAAATGTGAAAATTCTGACAGATGATCATGAGATGTTTGATTGCACGTGTCAGCTCTGATCGCTGTGAACATCGAGGCTCCTGCATGTAGCACGGAGTTAGTGATGCCCGTCAAATTCCTCCACTTTCCTCCTTCTTACATCACTCCATCCTTCTGATGCACTCAAGCAGAGGAAGTGCAGATGTGTAGTTAGTGTTTCCACTCATCTGCTCTCTCTCTCTCTCTCTCTCTCTCTCTCTCTCTCTCTCTCTCTGTGGTGATTTCCCTGAGTATGGGCAATGGAGCGCCTTGGGCAAAAACGCTGAAACCATCTGTTCTGCTAAGTCTGACTCTCCGTTCTGCTTTTTCCTTATAGTTTCTCCAGCTCGCTCTTCATTCCCTTTTTTAATTATTTTTCCTTCATAAAGCATCACAGCCTCCTATGCTCTGCTGACTGTTAATTGTGTTTTTTTTTTTTAGGTTGTCCACCATTAGCTCAACCTTGACTTCAAAGCACACTCATGAATTTTCATTTTTATCCTTGCTTTCTATCTCACATGGGGTTGTCTCAACATTGCTAACAATTAAAACATTTAAACTCCTTGGTTATTTTATTATTTATAGTTAACACATTACGGTACTTGAATCAAGACTGCGCCTCTTCGAGGAGCACAAGATTAATGGGAATTTTTAATGGAGGATGCTCTATATTCTCAAAAGGACAATTCATAGTAGATTCGTGTTTTCAATGATAATCTGTGTACTAAACCCTGTCAAACATGAATTTTCTGAAACATCTGCTTCGGTGGGCTTAAACATCTGCCTCCTGACAAGACAGCGAACTCATCACTTTCTGTTACAGGGTCAAAGTAGAAGTGATAACAAGATGTTGCAAGTCTCTTATGCCACATACCTTCTGCCCGACCAAAGAGAACAGCTGGTTATTGTTCATGCTAACAGGTTTAAGCAACGCTGAACTTCATAGTTGATAATCTGTCATGTTGATCATCTGTCATGTCACCTCTGGAGCGAGGATTATGGCCCAGGATGCTACATCCTGGGCCATAATCTTCGCTCCAGAGGTCGCACTTCAATGACCAAAAAGCTATATTGGTGGAGTTTGCAGTTGTAAAAATACAAGCCTTGAAAACCGCAATGGGTAATAATGCTGCGTTCGACAGACCTTGGAAGTCAGATTTTTCACAGTTGGAATCTCCAACTTCCAACCTCAAAGTTCCAGCCAAATGTAATCAAAAAAGCATAGCTGAACACCAATAAATACTGCAAAATTAATTAAACTTTGTAATAAATGCTAACTAAAGTAAAGTTAGACTACAGAACTGTTTGGTTGTGTTGTTTTACAATGATATTAATCATAGTGGGTATTAAACTTTGTGCAGATAAGTAATATTCTGAAATTATTTACACTTACATATCAATGGCAAACAGTTATTATACTAAATAGATAGTTAACTTGGCGATATATTCTGACCTTTTTCTTTCAATTTCATGCAAGAAAAAATACTTTATTTGCCTTTTAGCTGATCATTTTCACTCATAAAGCTCGCTTCCACTGGCGCTGCCATGTTGAGTGACGTCATACTCGGTAAGTCAGGGTAGGTAATTTTGGTCCGAGTTTCCCAGCCGGAGCTCCAACTTCAAATGCCATTCCAACGCATTTTTCCAAGTAAGAAGTCAGAAAAATCTGAGTTCCGAGGTCTGTCGAACGCAGCATCAGGTCACATGAAGGAGAAAAAGAACTAGAATAACTTAAAAGTCAAGCATATGCTCCTCTTTGGATTTTGACATCTTGGTTTTTCTGGTGTTTTATAGTTTCCTTTTGCTCCTTTGCATAAGTACTTTCCATTATCTATTCAAACATCCCAGCCCCACAACAATAAATTACATAGAATAACATGAGGAGTCTGACATGATGGTCCTTTGCTGCTGGTCGTACTTTTTCTTGACATGAGGTGAAATTGCAAATACAAATGCACAGAAAGAACTTTTGGTATTGAGGTACTCGCTGACTTGTTGCTCTTAGGGCCTGAAGTTCTTTGCACAAAGACTTTCTTCAGTGTCAGCCAGCCTCCTGTCCCTCTCCAGTCCTAACACCCTGATTTCCCCTGGATCCATATATGTGCCGAGCCCTGTTCATAAAACATAACTGCTAGAGAAAACTACATCTACAGCCAAATAAATCTTACCGCTGTCTTTGCTGTACAATTTGTTGAATTTATGATGCATCCCTAGAGCTGTTGAGCTTCCTGATCCTCTGTAGTGCAACTGGCAAAATGCTGCATGGGTTTGAAAAGGTAGTTGAGTTCTCCTGCCAGTGACCCTTCAATGAACCACCGCTGGTTATTCTTTGGGGAGTCGTGGCAGCACCGGCTGTTTGAAGCACAGGTGAGCTTCATTGTTCTTCTCTCTGCTGCATTGCTTCCTAAATCTACTTTGAAAATACAGCTCCGTGCAAAGGTGGGAATCAGGTGGCGGGATCCAGCTGATTCCATTACAGAAGAGAATACTGATGTCTCAAGAAAGAAAATGAACACACTGGGAGAAGAACTCTTCATGAGTTGTGAATACCTGGTTTTAAAAGCCAGGAAATACTCTTTTCTCATTCCCTCCTTGCAGCCAGTCTTTCGCCGAAGCCACTCTCGCTTTGTGTCTCTGTGCAGTAATATAAACGCAGCAGATGCAGGGATTGATACGTTGCAACGGCGGAACAGCTCTCCCATAAACTTGGCTCTATTGCTGCTTTCTGAAAGTGATCAAGTCAAATGATCCTCCGTCCATCCAATTCAACCAGTCTATTCATTAGCTAATTAAAATAAATGGCCACTTAACCAAATCAATTCCAGGAAATCACATCACCAAAGTCCGGGACTCGTTCCCCATGGATCAAGGCAAGCAGGCTGACAGAGGTCTCACTGGGGCCAAAGGACTGAGCTCTTCCTGGGCAAATATACCCAAATCCAGGGGTGTTTTTAACCGATTTATTGAATGAGACACTTCTATTTCTGTGCAAGAACACAGCGACTTTAGGAGCTGTAATTATGTGAACACACAAAATCTTACATTTTGGGGCCATGAACAGTATTTTGCATTGCAGGCTTCTGTTAACAAACGTGCATTGATCTGACGATGCTTCAACCACTGAATTATCCTCTTTAAATTATGCTGCTGTTGTGCTGTTTTTAATAACCAGGAAGTATAAATCTGTAAGTGTGTTCAGCATTCAGTGATTGTCCCACATTTCTAAATGAATCTAAATAATGCTTAGATCTAAACAAAAGGGTGTGTATGTGTGTGTTGTTCTTGTGCATCCACATTAAAACATTCATAAGCTTATTTAAGTCCCAGAAAATATGAGGAATTTACTTTTTATAAGTGATTAGGTAAATCATAAAGGGGGACGATGAGCCAATAATTTTTGTTTAGAAGTCTGATTGCGTGTTTGAAACATTAGGACCTGGTCATGCCGTCTGACTCTTGAGTAATCTTGTCCTTTCGCCCACTTCCGCAACACTTGAAAAACACCCACCACACAGTCGAGACCTTTAAATCTGAAGTTCTTTGTCCACATTAGACACTATTTTGTCTGACATCCTCTCTGTCCAGTCCCATTAACACCACAGGTGGGAAGAGACATGACACTCTGTGGTCTCTCTTGTAAAAGCAAAGTGTAAACTCAGAAGAGGAGGAAATGCGCACTCCTATCACCATCAGCAGGTCTGCTGTCAGGGGGTCGGCAGCTTCAATTTCCCCAGTGAGCGAATCCAAAGTATCTCACCTGGACAGAGGGTAGTAAAAAGGCTTCTCTTCTTCCTCAGGTAGCTTAGGAGGTTTGGATTGGGCCACAAGGTGAGCCCTATGCCAAAAACATCTCCTGGTATAGAAACTGCACGACTCTGAACTGTAAAGCTCTGCAGAGGCTAATCCTCTCGTCCCCAGTCAACATAGTTTCCTGTCGAGGAGAGAATGCTGATGGATTTCATCAAGCAGACAATGTTGTGGGCTTAGGTTCAGTAGGCTTCAGGATGGTTTCTTATGGAGCCCCTTAGGGTCATGTGTGAAAAAAATAAAGTGGGTAAAAAAAAAAAAAAGGNAAAAAAAAAAAAAAAAAAAAGAAATCAGTTGGAGGTTTAAAAAAAATCTTATTTTTTTTCTTTGTTTTTTTTCCTTGGTTTTTTCCTGTTTTTTTTTTCGTTTTCTGTTTTTTTTTCTCTTCTAAACGTACTAAAAATAGGTCAGAGCTACAGCGCATGCAACGGAGCTGTTTTGCTAATTGCTACTGTTTGAGTTAAGTCAACTCTCATAAAAGAATTAACCATTATAAATGCACAAAAATATACTGTTGGAACTGCCAAACACTAGAACATATCAAAAGTAGTAGTGAGTTAGTGACTTTATTCACTGACTTGTTTTTTCATCGGAACTTGTAGTGGGTACAGTCACAGACACGTTAGCTGTTAGCTAGCATTAGCATTTACCTAATCGGAAATCGTTCCTCAAACAGCAGCAAAACGGCTACATTGCATGAGCTGTAGCTTTGACCTATTTTTAGTATGTTTCAGAAGAGAAAAAAAAAAACAGAAAGCGAAAAAAATGAGGAAAAAAACAAAGAGAAAAAAAATTTTAACCTCCAACTGATTTTTTTTTTTTNCCTATTCTTTTTTTTTTTACCCACTTTATTGTTTTTTTCACACATGACCCCTAAGGGGCTCCGTAGTTTTTTCCATCAGGTGCTGAACATTTATCATGAAAACAGGGTGTGCACTTTATTTCTTCTTCACTGCACATCACAGGATGACATCATACTGTCAGCACAGAATTAGTGACACGTACCTATCTTTGCGCTGTTACAGAATCTTTCATACCGTCTGTCTGATGTGTGTGTCCTCAGCGTTTGATTTATATTTTTAGTTTACCATCATTACGTTTTTGATGTTTGCTATATAGTTTTAACACTCCGCACCAGAATTTTTCACTCATCTTAAAGACCTTAATCTCAATGCAATTAATCACATAAACAGGGAAAATTACAAACACTTTCACTTTAGGAGAGAGGAGGAGTTATCAACAGGAATTTTGTGTCTTCTGTGTATTTTTTTTTAATCCCAACTCGATTATAAATGGGGATAACAGGGCACAGTTTCACTTTCTACTCTTTCCATGGCCTGCTGGCACCTTGATGGAAACAAAAAAAGAAAAGAGACACCACATCTGGCTAATCATTGTGAAACGGTGTGTGTGATAGATGCAGACCCCCTGATTTTACAGGTGGAAAGGAGGTTTCCACCACCTTACAACTCTGATAGGCATTTTTTTAACAAGCATACTGCGGCCTTTACACTTATGTAAGCATGACATGACAATTAACATTATTTGATTTGATTTAGAGACCAAAAATGTCCTGTCTGGTGAATCTGTAGCGTGACAGATTGGATGATTACTCAGTGTGTTCTACTGCACAGCTTTAACCGTGGATCTCTTGTGAAGTCAGAGTGATCCACCAGTGGGATGAACAGCTGAGAAGTGGCTTAACAAAGTCACTCACAGCTCCATCATTCAGACGCCTGCATATCTACAGGAGGAAGTTTCATTTTAATTGCTGGGTGGTTCAGGAACCGAATGGATATATGAACTCATTAATGTTAACGACTATAGAGTCTCTCCCAGCCATGAAAATCTCCATATTAAAATGTGGAAAATATGGAGTTCCGACACTATTAAAATGTCATTTATAACATTAAGTATGAGGAGTATGTGGATATGGAAGTAGAAAGCATGAAATGTTATAAAGGTGAGGTNATAACATTAAGTATGAGGAGTATGTGGATATGGAAGTAGAAAGCATGAAATGTTATAAAGGTGAGGTTTTACATAACAGCAGCAATACATCGTGGGATATTGCACCTGCACAGTTTAGACAGCTGATGTGTCCAATTTCTGACAGGTTTTATTTGTTTTCTCTTTCTGCGCTGATCTCTACAGATAGCAGTTCACACACAACACAATCTGTTTTCCCAACTGAGCAAACAGGCCAAAAGAGTGCACATGTGCACACGTGTACACATGCATAACAAACAAAATACAGGCATGAACACATACTGCAAGCACAAGGCATGTACACACAGATAAACAAGGAAGAGAAGATTCAGAATGCTCACGCACATTACTACCTGTGGCAGGGGAGCCATACAGGCAGAGATTGGTAATAAAACTTTCCTTAGTGAATGGAGTCTTGGTGTGTGTGTGTTTGTGTGTGTGCGTGTTATATGCTACTTTCAGCAGCGTGTGGGAGGTCTGATTTGTAGCAGTAATATCGACAGGCAAGGCCTTGGAATGAGGTCTTTCCTTCTGGGAACCCTCCTACCTTTTCTAGCCTGTGCAGAACTGCTCACACACACACATAAACACACATACATACACACACGCACAAACGCACATTTCCGAGTTATGTGCTGCAGTACTGTGAATAATTCCACAAATGGCATCCTCACCCTAACTCACATTTAAATCTTATTTAACCTTAACATTGTCATAAGGCTCATTTTTGTCAGTTTTTAGATTTTCCAAAGCTTTATTAGGATTTTAAAATCATTTCTTTATTAGAAACTTAAACTTCCCATCATTTGAAAATATGTGAAATCCCAATTATAACATAACCTGAAACAAGTCCAGGAATTAAATAGCTCTTTGGAAAAAAAAAGAGAGGAAAAGCAAAATGGAAGATTTTGAGATCAAGAAACACACACACACAGAGGATCTGAGTGTACCCACAGTTACACACCTTTCTCTATTCCTCTTGAAGCTCNACACACACACACAGAGGATCTGAGTGTACCCACAGTTACACACCTTTCTCTATTCCTCTTGAAGCTCCGAATGGAACACTAGAGACAGAATGGAAGCCGACACAGGATCACATTGCAGCAGCCGTAAAACAGAGAAAACTCAGACAACTCTGACACAATCGCCAATTAAACTTAAGACGTTCGTGCTCTTTGGAGAATCTGGGGTGTTCGATATGTGTACTTCAGGATATACCATCTTGGCATTTGTCCAGCAGTGGATGGATGGATGGTTTCCTGTTTGACTCTTAAGCAAAACTTTTGAAACAACAAAATCAGCACTCTTCTCTTCCTCCTTCCCCATCATTTCCCCCCCCAAAAAAGGTTTTTCATATGAAGTCTTTGTCTCTAAATGATTTCAGGAGTCATTTTAAAACATATTGGGCTGTTTGCTACCTTTTCACCAAATTCTACCCATGAAACTGCCAAAATACAGACAAAGGAGAGAGAATTTAAACAATCATTGTGATGCCAAATTCTCTGCCACATTTATGCCTCCTGCAAACTGTGTGATAACAGCAAACTGTCTTATAAGTTCATGTCGCGCCTTGCAGGGTGGGAGTGAAAAAATTTGCTGGAAATCTGTGTCAGACTGCATGATATCAAGGTTTTCAGACTGAACTGATTATGACAAGCAGGCAGAGTGACTCATACTTGTCATCGATCTTGTTGGTTTATAGATGCGGGTTGTTGCAGCTGCCAAATTGTGGGATTTTGGTCATAAATTTCTGATACTGTTAGAATTTGGTCACAACGCTAAAGCCTGGTTCATCTTCATGCGGACGCAGCACAGATATAAATCTCTGCGCCGCATCCTTTGCGGAGATATGAGGCTGGATTTCATGACCACGCACATGCAACCTGATTCCGTTTTTTTGCACACATGCGACACATATCAGATACGTTTCCTGAAGATGTAAATGATAAAAAGTCATGAAACTGGATATTCTCAGATCTGATTTGGGCCACTTCAATATGTGGAAATAAATCGGATACGTATCGGATATCTGCCAGTGCGACTGCTGTCTAAATACACAGATCGGAATTTCCTTCCCATTCCGACTCTGATGTCATGTTCTACCTTAATCTGCATATGGATGATGTAAGCAATCAATACGATGACGCTCTCTGTAAACAGAAATGGAGAACATACTACATATATCAGACACAATGATGTGCGCTTCTGTCAAATAGACATGTTGGTGTGTGATAACAGCTGCGATTACATCAAAACTCCACCCGCTTCTCNTCTGTCAAATAGACATGTTGGTGTGTGATAACAGCTGCGATTACATCAAAACTCCACCCGCTTCTCCTCTGTGATTGCGAAAAAAGGCGCCTCCATGAAAATACCTGTCCTGATGGGAAAGATAAATGGTCACACAACATATCAGATTTTCCTCTCTGCATGTTAAAGTTTATAACCCACTGATTATATGTTTAAACTTTCATCCACTGAAGTGTTTTGTTCACATGCGTCTCAGAAATGTACGCATGTGCAGCTGCATCCAGGCTGCTACAGGTTAAAGCCATGCAAATACAGGTATCAGATATGAGCCACTTAAAAAAGAAAATGTAAATATGATGAACAAAAAATCGGATATAGGCAGAAAATCGAAATTGGGCATCAAGACTTGCAGTGTAAATCCAGTCTAAGTCTCCGCAAAGGACCGTCTGTGTGTCTTGGCATTCATGTTTCTTGCGTATTCATGATGACCATGCACTTCAACGGTGGTGCTGTATGTTAACAATGGCTGGTTAACCTCCTCAAAACGTTATTTATCCTCTCCCTTCCACACCTCTACACACTACCTCGCTTTCCTCCGTACCTCTTCGTATGTCTTCACTTGGCCAATCATCGTTGGAGGTGCGTAACCTCATGCAAACGCCGTCCACATTCTTCAAAAATCTACTGGTGTGCGACCATGCAGTCCACCACAGAAATTGCGGCCATAATGGCTGGCTGCAGACGCCGTTTTGGAGGGTCAGCTGTGGTCGCGCACCACTCAATTTTTGAAGCAACGCGGACAGCATTTGTGTGATATTACACGGTGTAACAGTCACAGCATAGTTGTATGCTATTCTGTGTTGCACCATAGTTGGACACTAGTGGCGCTCTCCACATTCAAGTGCGGAGTTGCCACTGGTGTAGTGTCTCCTCCTTTCGCTGTCGCTCTCTCTCTTCCTCTGTGACTGTGGGTCGGATGTGCGTCAGCGCTCTGCTGCAACCCAACATCCTATTAGCTTACATGTTTGGAAGGATCTATCTGTTGGGACAGCCAGATAAGTTTTGTTGGTTTTATTAATAAATAAATGTATGGACGCAAAACCCCCAACTTCTGACTCGTCTGCTTACTCTGCTGCATCCTATCCAGAGGCTAAGCTCACCGTTAGCTAGCACCACCAGCCTAGCATGTCACAACAGCTCCAACGATGATTGGCCAAGCAAAGAGATACGAAGAGGTATGGAGGAAAGCGAGGTAATGTGTAGAGGTGTGGAAGGGAGAGAGGATAAATAAAGTTTTGGGGCAGTTAACCAAATGTTGCTAACATACAGCGCCACCGTTGGAGTGCGCAGTCAACTGTGCGGTGATCATGAATGCACAATGCCAGGACACGTGTATGGTCTGCTACGGAGACGTTTATGTCCACACACGAACCAGCTTAAACTGGTTCACTGTGATCTAGAACTGCCATTTTGGATTGACGACCAAAGATTTCATGGCAATTTTCTAATGATGGCAGACGAAAACTGCAGTCTGGGAAAGGAAAAGACACACTTAGCAGCTCAGATTTCTCCCTGGGGGCCATACCAAAATTCAAGTGAAAGAAGAATATTTCTGGGCGACCTGGGCGATGATCATTAGCATTTTAATATCCTTGGTGTAGTTTCCTTCAACCTGTTAGCGCTCTGCGATCCTTTAAAACATCTCTTTTCATTGAAATCTGCTTAGTAATTTCATGACAACATGTTTTCATCCACAGCATCTTTTATTTCATTTGCATGGACAGCAAGTCCTTCCACAGAGGCCACGCACTCAGTCATGATTTCAGTAAGTCATTTTGCACGATAAACTGACTTTGTACAGTTTTTAGAACATAATTATATGATTTCCAGGTTGCTAGGGCTGATTTAAAAGCCTATTCATGTTTTCAGATGAAAAAAGCAGAAGAAGATAAAAAGGCCAGAAGATCTCAAAGTATTTCAGAATATTAATGTTATAAATCCATGTTATAAACCTGGCGTGCGGAGCCATAAAGATCACCATGGAAACGCCACATAACTGTCACTCATTGACAGTCAATTCACACAGGTTATCAGAAGCACAGTTAACACCTGCGGTAGGCGTGTGTGAGTGTGAGCGGTTGAGTGCACACTTTAACGCAGGATTATAGAAACAGTGGATTATTTCCTCCATGTATTTTAGAAGCTACTTTAAGTCCGTAAATGAACAGTCAAGGAGAGGACGGCAGCTTGAAATGAAATGAAATGAATTTTCTCATGTGAGTCATTCTGAGTGTTTCTGGTCAAACAGCCACAATAGAAGAAAGCAACGCTTCCAGAAAAGAGTTGGCATGCAGAATCCAAGCAGCTGCTGAAAACCTCACAAAATACTCAATGTGTGTTTTGGTTGACAGTGTGTTTTTTTATTGTGTTGATTGTGTGTTTGTGTGTGTGCAGCTGAAGAAAAGTTGAAAAAGGAGAGACACTTCCTCAGAACAAAAGAGAAAAAAACATAAAACTCTCTCTCCCTCTCTCTCTCTCTCTCTGCCCTGCATCTGTCACTTACTGTGAATGCCAGGGGGCAAAGATGCAAAGATGAAGGAGAAAAAGATGAAGAAGAGACAAGTAAAGAGAGAGAAAAGATGAAGAGGAAAAACAGCAAGGGGTTAAAAGAAAGGATGAGAAACTGAACTGAGAAAGGGATGATGAGAGGAGAACGGGCAAGGGTTCTTCCAAGAAACAACAAAAGATTGATGAATGAATGGATAGATGCATAGAATACGGAACAATAAGCATCCTAAAAAATAGATAAATGAGAGAGAGAGAGAGAGAGAGAGAGTTGGCAAATGATGGTTTTGGCCTTCATTAGAGGACTGATAAATCCACAGCCGTTTGACTGCAGCCACACGCCGCCATGCACACACACGCTACACACACGCTACACACTCTACATCTCCATCTGTTTGACTTGTGCCAGTTTCCTCCTTTCAATTACCCAGCATGCCTTGCTCTGTCAGGAAAAAAGGAGCCTATTCAATGAAAGGCTGTGACTGCAGAGACAAGGAGAGAGAGAAAGAAAGAGAAAAGGGAAGATAAAGTCTCTAGGAAAAGAAGAAAGTTGTTAAACTATTCTCAGAGTAAAAGTGACACCTGAGTTTAACGCTTTTTCGAAGCAGCGTGCAACTTCTGATAAGCTGCAACCTGATTGGTGCAAGTTGTCTCGTTAGAGCCGTTAGCATTAGCAGGTACATCCTGTAGGTGATTGTGCCGTCGCTAATTCAGTGTTGAAGACAAAGCTGTGAGGTTGTTATTCAGGCTTATTCTTGGAGCTGTGTCAGTGCTGTCAAAGTAAATATTCACGTTGGTGTAGGGCGTAATGTTCCTTTCATGTCTTAAAGTGTTTGCTAAGTCAGTGTGTTTGCAGTTTTTGGAACCAAACACATCTGTTTGTAGTCTATCAGCTGATAAAGTGTGACTTATACAAACTCCTCACAGCTGAAAATGTTAAACTATGTCACCATGAGAAACAAGAAAAAGCATTAAGCAGCATTCAAATATATTTAAAGGGGTTTTTAAAGGGAGACATGTTATGCTTTTTGTTATTTTCCCTCATTTTTAGTGTAATATAGTAATGCAGTATAGAAATACTAGATATAAACGGCCCTGTAAGCTTCATTTTTGATTGCTCCTTCACTTCCATAACATGTTGATGTCAATATGTAATGTGAATTTATCAGCTACGCACTTGGGTAGACACGCCCACAAAACATGAGGTTAGTGAGCACGTGTTTCCATGTTCATAGTTTGGCGTCTTACCAGTTCAGGCCTGACGCAGCTGGCCAATCAGAACAGAGCAGGCTGTTTGGGACAGTAATTTAAACAACCTGTTGTCACTCAGTGTGCATAGCTGTGTTGGATTAAAATGCTTGCAAAAGATTCAAAATAGACTCTTTAATTGAAAATAAGAACATGAAAATGTAATATGTCCCCTTTAAAACTATTGAGCAATTTTGTCTCTTGAGGCTTGAGGCTGCCCCGCTATACGCCATTAATAATGAAAAGTCACAAATTTCAGATCGTCTCTCAGGTACCAGGTGATACCAGGCGATATTGGTAGTGAAAAAATAAAAAAGACACGTGTCACTAAGGGGCGGATCTAGGGTTAGTGGAGATCCAGGGTTTAGCCCAGATCGCCGCTGGAAAATCCAGGCATTTTATGTCTACTAAAGCTAAATGCTAAAGCTAAATATGAACTAAATATACATCTTGAGAAATGCTTAAGAAATGCAACAAATCATGTTACATCTTTCAACAAATTATATGAAGTTAAACATCTTTCTAAACAAAAACTTTTACAACTGTCTAAACAACAGAACTATATGTTGTGTTATATTAAAAAAAAAAAGATGTGTTATGTCTGTTTTGTCCACCAATTCAGTCCGAGCAACCCGTTCACAACACTGTGGTTCCGCCTTGGCGATGAATTTGGGTAACTGCAAAAATGCTACAAAAAATTAAAAACACACTTTTAAAAAAAGATTCAGGGCTTAAGCCCCATAAGCCCACCCCTAGCTCCACCCCTGGTGCAACTTATGGTCAGGAACAAATAGCAGGAAAAGCAAGAAGTGAAGAAGAGCAGAACAAACGATGTCTTATTCCTAAAATCTTATCTTCTTTGGCTGAAAACTGCACAAGCACCCTAAAAGCCTTAAACTCTGACATCTGTTCATTCCCACTTAAAGCTCAGAGATGAGTGTTCAACACTGTAAGGCAGGTTTATTTCCTTCAGCTGTAACGAGAATTTCAGACCTCAGGTGAGTCATGGCCACCACACAGCGCTAAACCAGCATAGAGTAGCTGAGAGCAGCATAAAATCAAAGACATAACGCCCAGCATGGCCTGTGTATAGACCTTCATAAATCCTTTTTGGTCATTAAGATATTCGTTGGAGTCAATGGGCTAAAGCGGTGTAGTGCCTTAGTTGCTGCTGTGCGGAGTTTGGGAATGTTGATTAAGCGTAGTAGGGAGGCGGCGATTTCCATTCTGCTGACTCCTTCAGGGCTCCTCGTTTACAAAGGAGGAGGGCGGCTAAAGGGGTCCGGTTGGTCAAACAGTGCCACGGGTGTGAGAGGGGCTAATGAGAGCCAAGTCCTCCACAGAGGTGTGTGTGTGTGTGTGTGTGTGAGGGCCAAAATTGTGTATTGATAGTTTAATAGCTAAGTCTGTAAAATTATTTGGGCAGCAGCACACACATGCACAGATTAGCTAAAAGCTAAAAAACAACAAAGCCACGCTGCGTGTTGGCTGAGTACGACGTGAAACGAGTCCAGAAACAAACTCCTGTGATGTAACGCCCAAAGAATATAGCATAATTCCAAAATCTAACATCATTCCAGCCTCCTGCCCTCCCTTTCCCGTGTCTCCTCAGCCGCTGTAAGTAGGCCACATCAATTTTTCACGCCGCCGCTGTCTGTCACTCCTGTCTGTGTCATATCCATCGACATGTGCCATCTACATGTGCCATTGAGATACATCCATATCTTCACCCCGCTTCTCCACAGTCTCCATCCATCTTCCTGTTTCCACCTTGGCCCAAGAATATCTTTCAGTAACATGCATCCATTTTTCTAATGCATACAGTATGTAGTGGTCACAGAAGCTGTCACACACACACATGGCAGACGCGTGGCTGGATAATGGCATGGAGATTAAATGGCAAAGAGAAAGCTTGACCACATTATAGTCACTGTGTGCAACTCTGGCATCAAAATCAGTGGAGCGCACTTTGCCGCAGGTCTCACATCTTTGAAAATAGTCCTTTTGAATTATGTATTAATCCCTTTTCATTTAATTTGTGTATTAGTATGCGTTGCACTCTGCATACAAGCTACATATCAAAGGGAACAACAATCAAGTATCTCAAGTGGGGGAAAGAAACTCTTGTGTTTTGAAAATCATCAGAGATTTCGTTTGTTTTTAGAAGATATACTCCAAAAAGATATAGTTTGTCATTTGTTGGTGAAGCTTAGAAAATCATTAGGTGCCAAATATATAAGAAAGTTAAGAGTTTAAAAGGTACATTTTAACCTTTTGATATTTTCCCCTCATTTTATAGTGTAATGTAGTGGCAGAATGTGTTGAACATGATCAGTCCTTTATTGTTGTAACAGGCGATGTCAAGAAGTAGGAGGCTAGCAATTAGGGCAGAATTAATAAAACACAGTGCCAGACTTAACGTGTCGATAAAGGCAAATATCATCATGCAGCCATGTTACCGTCAACTTTTGCCATTTGCCTTTAAAGAGGTGTTATTACGCTATTTCCTTATTTGCATGCCGGGGAAGCCATTCATAAAACATCACACATTGTCACACAAAAATTAAGAATTGTGTCAGTTTGATGGCAAATTTCAGCCTGTATGAAATTTGGGTGACATTTGAAACTGTATTTATGTGTTAGCTATCAATACATCTGATAGATAAGCCCACTCAGGTGATCAGTCGGTGTTTTTAAATGGCAAGTTTTAATCCGATCTCACACACTTTCTCGTGGCACTGCTGCGTCTCTTCCTCAAGCCTTATCCACACACACACACAAAACGAGTGCTTGGCTAGCATCAATGGTTTATAGTTTGCCAGGCCTGACGCTGCTGGCCAATCAGAACAGAGTGGACTTTCAGAAAGCGATGGTGACTAAAATTGACGGTTTTCACTCAGTGTGCACAGCAGTACTGCAGCAATGAGAGTAGGAGCGAATGCACAATCAGGCATTACAGATGTTTCAAAAATGAAAATCAGAACATGGAAATCATATTCACAAACAATACATCCACATGTGTGTATGTGCAAATGGACACACACAAGTGGTGACACACTTTGTGGAACTGATGAGAAAAAAATGGATCAAATTTAGAAAGTAGTCCTATTAGCAGGACACGAGTCAATTCTCATTTATTGACCTCCAACATTTGCCTTTACTGTAGCGTTGCATTTAACCCGTGTGAAATGTCAGATCAGCCGGTGTCATGGTCAGAGTTCATTTCTCGTGTCGGCGCTCCCACAGTTCATACAACTTCCTCTTCACAGAAACGTGGGCCCTGTCTGACGGGACCGAGCCCTGACTGGAGGCTTCCTCTGTGAAAATGCTAAATAATTCAGCACTAAAGGGCAGCTTTGAAAAGCGCTAACTGCCCGAGGTAACCTCTCCCATGTCAGACAGGGCGGAGTCCAGCCTGGAGTGAATAATATACTTTCATTTCTGCCCACTTCAAAGCTAATATATATGTCTAATACCAGAAGAGTCCGTATGGGATCTGCTTCATGTTAATATCTGTGCCTGGGTGTAGAAATAAGTCACGAGGAGTTACTGATGCTTGAGTGAACCTGAAGTAAATGAAAAATATCTTCAATGAGATGAGAGTAACTTTGACCTATTTACTTACTTTTTAATGTCAATACCTTTACATAAGCCAGAGTGTTTCACGCCTTAAAGCTTTTACTAAGCAAATTTACTAATGCAGTAATGGACAAATACTTTAAAGGATGATACAGGTGATTTTTGCGTGTTTGAGCCCAAAAAATACAGCCTGCATGCACGTTACGACCAAAGATTTTCTAAAATATAAAACTGCATTTTACTTTCGTGTGATTTTGCCAATTCCCCTAATCTTTCAAAAATCAAAAGTTCATGTGATACACACACCTTAAAATTCAATGTTTCACCTGTTAACACATACAAATGATTGTAGAAGGCACAGTCGTTTTTAATTTCTTGATAAAAGCTGTCTTCTCCTGGGACCATATTTCCAGGCAGAGACATACATTTTCCTCCATGTAGCTCTATGTTGGATCGGTTAAATTGATTAACTTTGACAAAAAAAATTTCTAAAAATAATCTGAAAAAGGACTTGTAAGCCATGAAATAAATGTAGGGGGGTTAAAAGTATAAGGTTTAAATGCAGCATAGTAGAAGTAGAAAGTAATGCAAAATAGAAAGACTAGAAAATAGAAATAAAGTACAAGTACCTCATATTTCTGCTGAAGGACAGAGCTTGTATTGTTCAGTTATTTTCACCTTGACTCACTATGCGACATCTCCAAAACTGAAGAAAAATTTGGTTTGCATCAGAAATAAAGGGAATTATTGTGCTGTACTTGTAGATTCTTCAGTTTGTTTTAAGATAAGTAAAGTAATCCTACAGTTACTGACCTGCTTCTATTCTGGAGTTCCAAACTAAGATAAGTAAGACAATATATTACCAAATATACAGGCTAGAAGTTTGAGGCCACCAGATTTAAAAGAAAAAAAAAATCATCAATACAGGCAGTTCCCGGATTATGAACAAGTTCCGTTCCCACGGCTGTTCGTAAGTCGGATTTGTACGTAAGTCGGAACAGTTACGTAAGGTGCGTATCTAGCGTATATATTTTACCTTTCTATGCATAAGAAACATTAAAGAAACACTTCCAGATATCCTAAAACATCGTAAACATAATAATACAGTACAGTAATAATAATAATACATATGTAATAATAATAATAAAAATGTACTAACTCTGCACCGCTGACGACGCACAATGTTTTGATGTGCGTCGTAAAGTAGTGCGCCGTTCATTATTACAAATCATTGTATGTAACTCAAATTTTTAATCTAATAGGCTTTATGGCGGTCAGTTCGTAAGTACGGATTGTTTGTAAGTTGGATGTTCATAAGTCGGCGACTGCCTGTATACTGTTTGTTTTACAGGAAATGACAAAATTATATAAAATAAATGTAACTAATTAGTTTTCAAGAAGGATTTGTTAATGAGAGCACATCATGTAGCCACTATGGCTATAGAAATGATTTTTAATGAAGGCATCAGTCTGTATTAGTGCAGCACTCCTGTTGTGTTCCAACTCCCTGCTGATGTGTTTTAACATTCTATTCAATAGCTGCTGTCTGCCTTCTCCCACATCATTTTGGATTAATGAGCTACACAGTCTGCTCATGCTAAATCTGGGGATGGCCTCAAACTTCTGGCCTGCAGGTTCCAGCACCAGGGAATGAACTGCTGAGGAGCCAAATAGAGCTAAGATAAGTGATAATGAGTTAAGTGATAAGATTTATCATCAAAAAATGTGAGGACATTACAGCAGATACGCTTCAAACATGAGTGTGTGTTGGAAGTGTGAATGTGTGTTTGTACAGGGTTGTCACCTCATTAGGAGCAAAAATGACAGATTTAAAATAGCTGTCTCTGTAAAGCATCTGGCTAAATAAAGAGGTCTGGAGATGGTTATGTGGCGTCTACGGAGAGATAATCCATTTGTCAACCAAGCTGTGGGCTGAGGACAGGACCCGGTACACAGAGACAGACGGAGAAGAGGAGGAAGGGATAACGCCTGTCTGTGGAGGCGCAAACAGAGAGGAGGGGGAAGAAAGATGAAATAGAAGAGGGGAGGGAAAGACAAACAGGAGAAAGGACTGAGAGGGAAAGACAGTGATTAAACAGATAGGGTTGTAAACATCGAAGAAAAGGAAAGAAGGAAGGAGAAATGAAAGAAAAAATTAAAAAGAGAGAGATGAGCAGAGCTTTTGGGTAGTAATGGAGAGGTGAAGACTTGCTGTAGGCTTCCTGATATAAAGCAATAAAACAACCAACCATGACGAGAAAGCGAGAGGGCAAATGAGAGGACGGACGAGGAGTGGTAAAGACATTGGCGTGTGTGCGAGAAAGCAAGTGCAAAGAGTAAAAAACAAAAACGAGCAGATGCAGATGGAGGGGACGGAAAGATAAAACAAGAAAAAGAAGAAAAACTGGAGAAAGCAAACAGGAAGACAAAAACAGAGCAGATAGAGATGTGAAAGGGCAGCTGAGCGGCAGAAATCAATTCCCTTTGGGGCCTGCAGATCGGACCAGTGGAGTGCAAATGCTACATTATAAACACTCAGTAGGCTACCGCCACAACACAAGCCATCAATTTGCCCTGGATGTGCAGCAAAAAATATCCCCGTCGCTTCCTCTCGTAGCATTTCCCACATGGATGGAGCTGTTTGCAGGGCTGTTGACTCACTGCATGCATTGGAGGCCGTGTCCCATAATGTGTGTATTCTGAGTATTTCATAGAATTCTTCGTGACGCAGCATCTTCCGACTTAGGAAGTGGAGCTGGTGTTGTGGCACAAAATGTTACCCGTTACTTTTGGTACTGTGGCACATAAAGTTGACTCTTTGAGGACTTTGCCACTGGCTCTAAATAGCGTGTTTTAGCTACATGGTAACATAGTAAAGCATGAGCACTGAGAACACACGTGCTGCTTTTCCACTTCCACCACTATCACTTTTTTCCAAAAAAGTTCTGGTTCTCGAGCTCGTTCCAATCAAGGTGCCATCTGACCCATAGCAACCCAGCCAATTTGTAGCCAAACCATCAATGGAAGCAACAGCGGAATGTTTTTTTTTTTTTTTCCTTTTTTAATAACAGCAGAAATACATCAGTGAAAATAAGCAAGATGGCAGAACACATTCTTTACTTGCAAGCTTTCTTATTACTTTATTTCTTATTAAAGCTATTTACCTTAATCAATCTGAGTTACATACAAAGACCACGGAACACTTTGACTAAAGTAACACACCCACACTTATGATTTCATCACGGTTCCCACTTCAGATCCTGTTCTATTTCCTGGTTCCAAATGGGAACCAACTTTTTTGGTTCCAAATCAATTTTTGGCTGAAATGCTCCTTATTTGAAGGACCATACCAACCAATGTGCATGGTTGACCCTAATATATTCAATTCCATACATGTTACGTTACTGACAAGCATTTCCCAAAGGATAAAACCGTATTTTAGATTTCCTGATATTTTGCAAAATCTCTTAATCTTTCAAAATCAAATATTCAAGCGATACACCCACCTTAAAAATTCATGTTTCTCCTGCTAATAGTTACGCAGCCTTATGAAGTCAATTTTAAATTTTTCGATAAAAGCAGGTCTTCTTTTGGGACTATATTCCCCGGTGGAGGCATACATTCACTCCACGCTTTTTATTGTGGTTAAACAGTTAAATTGCATAACTTCTAAAAAAAGCTGAATACACGTCTTGTTGGTGATGATGGATTACCTATCCCAAGAACGTTTCAAGTATCAACAAGTTGATTTTAATAGCAGAAACTGAACTGAAACCAATGGCGGTCTGGAAGGTAGGAAAAACATTTTTAATTCACCATTCCAGTAGTATGCTTTGGGAAATGATTGTCAGTAACATTACGTGGATGAAACTTGAATATATTAGGCTCAAACATGCAAAATAGCCAGTATGGTTCTTTAATTGAACCAATCCAACATGGAGCTTCATGGAAGAAAGCATATGTCTCCCCAAGGAATACTGATATAGAATATAGAAATTGAAATGGCTATGCCTTTTATAATCCTGCGTAACTGTTCACAGATGAAATGCTACATTTTAAGGCGCTTGTATCACTTCAGCATTTGATTTTGAAAGATTAGGGGATTTGGCAAAATGACGTGAAAACTAAAATACAGTTTTATGTTTTGGAAAATGGTTAGCATTACTGTAAAGTACCAATAACTTAGTACTTATTGGGCTCAAACATGCAAAAGCAGAAGTATGGTCCTTTAATTTCATTGCTAATATCACCTTCTATCCTTGTCTCCCTCCTGTCTCGTTTCTGTGTTGCTAACTGCAACTTTTCTTTTCCCTTTTCGATTTTCAAAGGTATCAATAAACAACCTGCTGGGTTTTTTTTTCTCTTCACACTCAAAAACACGCGTAAATATACACACACATGCTCAAAGCCATAAACATGCGTTTCCTGAGGTTTTGTCACTATTAAATTTCCCATAAACTCTCTAGAAGAATGAAAGCGTCCCTACAATAATTCCACGCAATTACCGGCACACTTGGTCACATAATAACTTGGTTTCATTCATTCAGCCTGATTGTTTCCCTTAAGTCTTTCTGTGCTTTCTTGCCATTATTTTTCATGCGCTCAGCCCTCTGACTGGCTGCCTCAAAGCCACTCTAATTGCATTGGGGACCGGCCTTTAAAGGGTTGCTATGGTGACCAGTAGAGCTTCGCTCGCTCTCCTTACTTTAGCTATAGCTTGATCACTCACTATCTCTCTCTCTCTTCCACTCTTTCATCTGTCACTGTACTTCCTACCTCATCTATCCTTTTCTGCTTCTTTCTATTCACCCTTTAATTATTTCCCACTTTCCCGTGCCGCTTGATGAAGGGGGGACCTCCCAGAAGATGAATGATCTGCAGATGTGGGAGGAGAATGCCTCACCAATAAACACTTCAGCTCACATGTGCTTTGCAACGCATATGCAACCCCTCCAATTCATCCACAAACACACACTCGCACACGCACACACACACGCTATGAAAGCCATCCCCCTAAGCTGGCAAGAGATGCAGAAGCAGGGTTTGAATAGCAGCCCAGCCAGAATCTCTAGGAGCTTCATCACAGCTGGCCGGCTGTAAATACGTGTCGGCTGACAGCTTTCACAATGAGAAAGCAACTGTCAGTCAAACGGAAAGGTGAACGCGCAGCACCAAGGATAAATAAACATCAATAAAAAGGGGTAATCATTAGAAGGCGAAGAGCCAACATCATCATCAAAAAGCAATAATTCACGGTTTCCATCTGATTTGTGCTTCTCTGTGCTGTTTTTCACTTTGTTGAAGAGGGAAGAATTCTCCGATTTCCCTGAAAATTTGAGTTCAGTGATGTGCATGTACAAACATGACATCACGATTCAATGGAAGCCAATCACACTCGCGATTCTGAATGTGCATACAAAAAAATTGATATTTTCTTTCAAAGGAAAGGGTGTTGTCTTTTCTTTTTCTGTTTTCAACATATCCTATCAAGCTATTATACTTGAAATGATGGTTACTGAGTTGGGGAGAGAGTGCCAATATCTATAATTTCTTCCCTGACCTGTGCTGAAATCATGCCAGACCTTTCCTGGCCTTGATGTCTCCCTCTCTTCCCTTCTTACATCCGTGGAGATGATTTGGGGGAACACTGTTGCAAACTCGCTGAACCGAGTTTGATTGCTGTTTTTTCACATATATGTCCAAACGAAGTGAAGGGAGAAAGTTCCAGGTTCTAAAACAAGCACTCAGTGTAAAAACACCCTGAGTTTATTCTCCAACAGGAATGAAAAGACTTTAGCCTGAATGCAGTTGACAGGGTAAAGAAAACCCTACTTTGTTGACAAGTGGACTAATAGGTGTTGGTCATCTGGTTTTTATTTTAGGTGATTTGTTGACTAAAAGAACAGATAAAATATCATCAACCTGAACAGTTTTTTTGTGAAAAGCCATGTAACTATAAAAAATCCACAAATAAGGGCTTTGCGATGTGTACTATGAATTTATTTATTGACCCAAATAGTGCATAAACTGCTTATAATACAGTCTAGATTACATAAAAGACAGGCTGACTGACACTTTTATTGGTTTCACACTCATTTGTCCAAATGGCTGCAGATTAAGTGACTGTTATCAGTGCCACCTGCTGTTTAAACTGTAAACAAGTCCAAGTGTGTATGTGCGTGTGTGCGCGTGTGCATGTGCATGTGTGTGTGTGTGAGAGGGAGAAAACATTGATCTGCAGCCATGTTCAGCTGGGAGTTGATAAAAAGCCAGCACCAGGGGAAGTCAAAGCCCCAGCAGATTTTCCACTTAGACACACACACACCTACACTCATTGTCTCTCTCTCTCTCTCTCTCTATTCACACACTCACCTACAGCACACACACATACACAAATGTTAGCACACATAAAGAGTAATAAGAGCATACCCAGAAAAGTGCTAAGAGCCTATCCTGAACCATCTGCAGCGAAACCCGAGCATAAAGACATTACTGCACCGTGTCCGCACACACACATACACACCCATGGGACGAGTGTGTGTGCAGATGAGTGTATTTCTGCATCTAGTTTAACTCCGTGCAGGTAAAAGCCCCACTGATCGAGCCATTTCCTCTTTACATCAACAGGCAGACAAGCCACAGGGAAAAAAACACACTTTCTACCTACCTCCATTTCTCTTTCTGCTTGTTTCTTTTCCTCCCACTTGTAATGTTCTCTCTTTCCCTGTCTCCATCCCTTCCTCCTCCCCTCTTTCTTACCCTTTCCCATTCTTCCTTGACCTTCCCATCCACATCTTCATCATGCCTGTTCCCTCTGTTCCCTCTCTCTTCCTCTCTCGCTGGCTTCAATAATTCAAGCCGTCTTTCCTCTGTGTGTTAGTAGGAGCTCCTGCAGACGCTCTGACAGCCAGCGTGGACAGACTGCTGCTCTGTGTGTGTGTGTGTGTGTGTGTGTGTGTGTGTGTGTGTGTGTTTGCAGAGAGAGTGTTCTGCATGTTTAAAGATATGGAGATGAATGTGTCAGTGCGTGTGTGTTTGTAGGGCCTCGGCTGTGCGTGTAGATGCTGTAGGAAGGTCAATGTGTCTCTTTGCATCTGTGGTTCGAACGTGTGCGGAGAGATAAGAGTTTGTGAGTTTGTAGGAGGGAGGATAGTGTGTGTGTTTGTGTGTGCATGCTTGTGTGTGTTTTCACTGGGAAAGCATCATGATCTGTACAGCATCGTGGATCTGGAATCTGATTTCGCCTTGAATAAAATTAAAGTGTTGTGTTTGAAAGAATTATATTTACCTGTTTGAGAGAGAGAGAGAGAGAGAGAGAGATACAAATGAATTGGACTCGGGTATGAATAAGACCCGCACTTTTCTGCCAGCATTGCATTCAGGTTGTCGTCTGAAAGTACCAAGTGATAATTAACAAGCCTTAGACTGAAATTATGGAAAGCTAAACACGCCAAAATTAAATATATAAAAACTATATTATGAAATAAATAACTCTATGCAAAAGTCATTATTATCATAAAATCTTATTTCATAACAACACTTTTATTTCATAACACCCCGTTTTAAAATCTCTTTTTTATTTCATAACACCGTTTTTATTTCATAATAACACTATATTTATTATTTCATAACACTATATACAGTAATAATGACTTTTACTTAGAGTTATTTATTTCATAATATTGTTTTTATATATTTAATTTTGGTGTGTTTGGCCTTCCATAAGAAATAACAAGAATACACACGTTTATTGGTGACGGTGACATCATTAGCCGAATCAGACTGGAGAAAATTGACGATGGTTTTAAAACAACAGGGTATAAACTGATTGTTACCTCAAAGAAAATAAAAATAAAAATATTAAAGTTGAGGTAAATACGCTGGAGCAAAGCCTAATGAACAAATCAGCCAAATGCAGTAAATCTTCCACTGTCTTGAGGCTTCTAAAGAGAGAGAGGGAAAAGCAGTGAAAGGGAATGACGCATAAAGATGAAGCTAAAGACAGAAAAAAGCAGCAAAAATTAATTTTAGGTCAAGTCGGAAAGCGGCTGCTTGTTCCAGCCTCCGGAGAATTCAAACGAGAAAGCATTCGGCTTGATGAGGACATTAAAATCCAATATATTCACTTTACCAGGCCTGTGCATTTCGTAGGTTATTTCAGACTACATCCACCACGACACACGCACACCCACACTGCTTTATGAGATGACGCTCTTCTGGAGTGTCACAGCAATATTATTTAGGATTTGTCACTTGAGCATTCGACTGCATTCCTTCTGACAGAATAAGCCTGATCGCTCAACACAACTCTCCGCCTCCTGTCGCCGTCCATAAATATAGATTGATTTGAAAGCCGGGGATGGATATGACTACACACATACACACACTCTCTCTCTCTCTCTCTCTCTCGCGCACACACAACTGTAGNCTCTCTCTCTCTCTCTCTCTCTCTCTCTCTCGCGCACACACAACTGTAGGTAGGAGTGTCTGAATACCGGTGGTGGCCTTCAGGGCCAGCAAGGCCTTCTCTGCTGGCCTAGAGAGATTGTCAGAATCAATAAATTATATTTTTATAATTTAATATATATGTTAATTAATGCTATATGTATTTTACAAAGTTTGTTCCCATCAGTTCATTATTAACGTCATTTCATCGCAGTGGTACTGTCTCCTTCTATTGCGCTGCTTTCAGTTTTTTTTTTTTCATCCTTCCTGATTCCATCACATCTGTGCAATAACAATATACCACTTGTCACTTTACCCCTACATACATCCCTTTACAAATGTATATAGTATTATGTATTTTTCTTCGTGTATTTTTCTTTTTGCCATTTGTACAGTACAGTGTTATATTTTGTTTTAATACTTATCTCGTATTGTCATTTTTCTGTTATCGTTTTTCTTATTCTTTACTTATTCTCAACCTTATTGTTTTAATCTTTTGTAGAAGTGCTCTTATTATTTTGTTCCTTTTTACTGCTGAGTTGACCCATTTCTCTCGTGAAACACATTTCATTGTACTGTTGACCCTGTGTTAACATACATATGACAAATCTAAATCTGAAATCTGAATCTATAAATTAGAGCTTTTATCCAATCAGATTTTCCACCTGTGCTGTCTCCAGGTAAAAAAATCTAACCTGAGGCCTTCAGAATCGTGAGTGAATCCCCTCTGCTATTCAAGCAAATGGGACGATGTTTTGATTGTTATATTCTTTAACCAATCAGATTTCAAGTTTGCCATGTTGGGCGTATTCTTTTACATGCCAAGGCCTTCTAGCTGGCCTTGGCCTACGTCATCTGAGGGCCGCGTTATGCTCCGCTATGGCAAGCCATTTTAACATTTATTAAAGGGGAAGGATACACATTTAAAATATCCATAATTCAGTTTTGACTAGTCGNATTTTAACATTTATTAAAGGGGAAGGATACACATTTAAAATATCCATAATTCAGTTTTGACTAGTCGAAATTCAAATTTAAGATATCCGTAATTACCTTCTGCCTAGTAAGAATGCCCCATTCACTTGCATGGAGAATCTGTTTGAGATATCCACAATTCAATTTCGCCTATCCGAAATGTGAATTCCAGATATCTTCAGTGCATTCATGATGAGTCATAATTCCAACTAAAGCTATCTTTATTTCCTCATGATTTTAGATATTTTTAATGTATTTTTGGATATCCATAATTAANCTAAAGCTATCTTTATTTCCTCATGATTTTAGATATTTTTAATGTATTTTTGGATATCCATAATTAAGATATTACTATACCATAGTCCTCCACAGCATACAGCCTGCCAGAAATTCATCATCAGAAGAAGAGAGCCAGTTAGCTAACTGGAGTAAAACTAGCTAGCATGTAACATAACATTACCTAAGATTTATTTAAACTTTCTGTCTTGACGTTTAGCTTTTTAGATGTAGTGCTTTAGATTTTTTGTTTAGATTTTTACTTAGTCCTGTTGTTTTTTAACGCACAATAGCTGAAGGAGGAGAAGAAATGGATTAACTGACAGTGCTTTTTTTCACATTTTGAAACTGAAACGCAGCGATGCACTACAACCGTGTCGTTAAACTCTTTATGAAGACAGAAAGGAGGATGGACTTTATCTTCAGATGATGAGCAGCTTTGGTAAGTCTGATGGATTTTTATGTGGCTGGAATCTGTGGAGAAGCCTGTTGAATCTGATTGTGTTATTTGTGTTTTACAGCATTTTTGCTTACTTGCTGGTCGTATGAGTAAATGTGATGGTTGTTGTGAGTTTGTTCTTGTTTCTTTGGTAATGACACTGATTTAGGCTATGCCATGTTTATATGTGATGCAGCATCCTGTCATAATGCGTAATAATGCTACATGTCTCTGCAGTTAGTGTGTTGTAACCATCATAGGTGTTGATCCTCGTGTTAAATCACTTTATTCCACTCGATAAAGGTTACTGTCACTGTGAATATGGGCTGGTTATGTCTAATAACAGCAGCATATAGCCCTACTGTCATGCTGAGGTTATTAGAAGGTGGGTTAATTGCAGGAGGATATGAAAGCCTAGGTGTAAAATACACGGCTTTGTACACAACCATTAACATGAAGTAGCTCACGATTGTTGTTTACCTTCACTTTAGGAAGCACCGTGTGTGTGTGTGTGTGTTTGTGTGTGTGTAATGAATGGTATTAAGGTGCAGGCTGGAGTCTAATCACTAATGGGAGGGCGAGTCTGACATTTTACCAGTCTGAGTATTACTCCTGCAATTACCTCTTGACATTTCTGCATCAGACTCATATTTAGACCTCTTTCACCGGGCCTGCATGAGTGTGTGTTTGTACCTGTGTGTGTCTATGAAAGTGTACCATTAATGCTCTTATATGTCACCACAGCAAACATTTGTGGCAGTAATTTTCACGCCGGGCTTTGATGGTGGGCCTCAGTGTATGTGTGTGTGTGTGTGTGTGGAATCACAGCAAGGACGAATGGAGTTTACTCGCTCTCATTTAAATGGATATTGATGTTTTTGTGGCATCGTTTGACGGCGAGGCAAGACGAATGTTAAAATGTCTTCTAGGATCACATAACGGCAGTTTGAATCAAAGGCAGCATTGATATTCCTACACATTACTAGGCTTTAAGGTGGGAGGCGGTGTGTATGCATGGGTGTGTAGTGTGTGTGTGTGTGTGTAGCCGCTTCTTCTTCATTGCCTGAACTTCAAAAGACGCGTCTCCACTTTAATCTTTGCTTCTCCTGCGCTGCGGACATAAGACTATCTCTCTCTCACTCTCTCTCTCCCATTCCTCTTTCACTTACCAGAGACACCATCATCTCTCTCTCTCCAAGCTCTGTTGTTCTCCCTCAGTTTCTCTTTCACACGCTGCATCCACACGTTAACACACACTCGCTTTGTGCACACTCTCATGTGCACACGCATCCAGGCGCTTGCCGTGTACACACACATTGCTCTTACCGTACATGCAAACCTTGTAGTGGCTTAATAACCTCATTTTTCTTTCTTTCTTTCTNCATTGCTCTTACCGTACATGCAAACCTTGTAGTGGCTTAATAACCTCATTTTTCTTTCTTTCTTTCTATCACAGATTCACGCCACGTCGTTGCTAAGTGTTGGCACAGCGAGGTGAAACTATCAGGCATATTAAGTCGTACTTGGAGGGCGGCAAGGGTTGGGATGGTGGTGTTTATGGGTGGAGGGATGGGNGGAAGCTTGCACCGGCACTGTGTGATTTCCACCACTGCAGCATCAAAAATGGAAAAGCCAATTCCAACTGGACCCCAGTAATTAGAAGTGACCTGAGTGGCTGAACTGAATATGGAATGAGAAGAGAGAGAGAGAGAGAGAGATGGTCAATTCCCCCAAAAAAATATTTTAAAAATTGGTATATATTTAACTGGTATCACATAACTAATTTTGATAAATACTTAATTATTTAATAAATCAGATTGGACTAAACCATCTTTTTTTAAAATTATCTCTTCTTTAATCTCCCCACACCTTCAGTGTCATCTCCTCTTCTTCCTCTTCAGTTACCATCCTGCCTTTACGCCTCACGTTGACGCTGCGTTCGACTTTTACTCGGAACTTGGAATTTCCGTCCTCCAACTCAGGAAAGTGAAAGAAAATTCCAACTTAACTCAGAAAATCGGGCAAGGTTCCTCAACAGCAACTTCTCTACTTATAAATGAATGTTTAGATGCATTTTCTTTAAAGGACCATACCATTCAATTTGCATTTTTGAGCCTAATATATTCAATTTTCTTACATGTAACGTTGCTGACAATCATTTCCCAAAGCATACTACTGGAACAGTGAATTAAAAATGTTTTTCCTACCTTCCAGACCTCCATTGATTTCAGTTCATTCTGCTATTAAAATCAACTTGTTGCTTGAAACGTTCTTGGGATAGGTAATCCATCATCACCAACAAGACGTGTATTCAGGTTTTTTTTAGAAGTTA
>VXCM01001873.1:6735-37937 GCA_014773175.1 Lucifuga dentata
ATGAGTCCAGATTTACCCTGTTCCAGAGTGATGGGGGCATCAGGGTAAGAAGAGAGGCGGATGAAGTGATGCACCCATCATGCCTAGTGCCTACCTACAAGCCTGTAGGGTCAGTGTTATGATCTGGGGTTGCTTCAGTTGGTCAGGTCTAGGTTCAGCAATGATATGTGCCCAAAAAATGAGGTCAGCTGACTACCTGAATATACTGAATGACCAGGTTTTTCCATCAATGGATTTTTTCTTCCATATTCCAAGATAACAATGCCAGGATTCATTGGGCTCAAATTGTGAAAGACTGGTTCAGGGAGCATGAGACATCATTTTCACACATGGATTGGCCACCACAGAGTCCAGACCTTAACCCCATTGAGAATCTTTGGGATGTGCTGGAGAAGACTTTACACAGCAGTCAGACTCTCCCATCATCAATACAAGATCTTGGTGAAAAATTAATGCAGCTCTGGATAGATATAAATGTTGTGACATTGCGTAAGCTTATCGAAACAATACAACGAATGCATGCCGTAATCAAAGCTAAAGGCGGTCCAACGAAATATTAGAGTGTGTGACTTTTTTTTGGCCGGGCAGTGTATATATATATTTTTTCCCTGATAATTGATCCATTCTGCTCCAAATTTCACTCTAAAATTATTACATTTTCCAATTTAACAACATTGATCAGTTGATCTACATTTGGTTGACTTAATTGTCCAAAGTTTTTGCCTCCAACTCCTTTTAACTTTAAGCTACAGGTCTAGCTCTCAGTCATCTTTTGTAATATATTTTGTGAAAATAAGTTTTGGTAGTTGTTAAATCAATTGGTAAATGAAGATGTTTGGGTCACACATGGAAGTATGCTAGACATGCGTCTGAGACTTGAGAGGGACAGGAGATATATTGATAATCCACTCCACAGTCCAGTAAAATGTGATTCATTTCCACTTGCTCTCTTTCTACTCCTCTCACCTGCTCTGATCCCATCAGGATGGACCGCTAAGGAAATGTTCAAAATAACACAGATTAAAAAAATATATATATCTTGTGATGAAATTTGGCCATGCTTTCTCAGTTTAGGTTTTTCTATCTGTCCATGAAAAATGCCCAAACAACAGATAAAAGCTTGTTTTTATATGTCAGTATATCTGATCATAAAACAGATGTCATCACTGATATAAGTTTCAGTTTCTGTTGTCAGTATTGTTGAATCAGTAATAAATAATCAATCACAGCTGAGTTGACTCTGAGTATGGAAGCATAGCCTCAGCATATAAAGATCACTAGCCCACAGTTTAAGGTAAAACTACAAACTTTTTTGTAACTTTGATGGTGTCACTTCATATAAGGAGTTTTCAGACATAAAGTTCTGAACTAAATTCAGAATTACTTTACTTTACTTTGAACTCCATAGAGCAGGAACTGTAGATCTTTCAATGAGTTCCTTGTCAGTATTCCCACTGTGCTTCAAGTACCATGAAGAACATTAAAATTAGAGCAAGTGACAGCTCCATTTATTGCTGATGAAACTTCTTCAGAAGTCTTGAAACTTCACTGTTGTAGTTTGGTTGTGTGCAAAAAAGTGGTAAATGTGAATCTATCTATAAAGCCAGAAATCTCTGTCCATCCATTCGTCCTTCTGTGGCACCAATATCTCTAAAACCCGGCACTGTATGAAGTTGAAATTCCGCAGGTATAATGCTCGGGACCCAAGGACGTGCAGTGTCACATGCAAATTTGTTTGGATGAGCGGTTCTCGAATTGAGCTGTGCCGGTAAAAAGTAGTCCATGCAGCAGCAAGATATGCTACGAGGGAGGCAGCATATGCTCCGCTCCATGGGCACTAATGGCAGGCTGCAGCGCACACCATAAAGCCTGGCCCAATCCAAACATGCATGTTTTCAATGGGCACTGCACTAATATTTTAAAATGGTGGTTTGCCTGTTTTGGCTGAGGGAAGCATATGTCTGACCAATCATTGATATTTGATCTTTCAGACTCCACCCAGCACTTCTGGACCAGTGGGAGAGTATCTACCCTGGAGCAGGAGTCAACAAATGTTTCAGGAATGACAGTTTGTTCTATATGATGCAAAATGAAGGAAAATTCCTGAGTTCCTGAGGAAGTGTTAGAAAGCCGAAGTAGGAAGGGCAACGAAAGTAACAAAACACAAAAGAAAAAGAACCCTGTTATTGGTTTCCATTGAGACTCTGGAGTGGCATATCAGAAACTGGCATCTAGAGTTTATTAGAGCTAATAAGCACAAGTAACTAATCACAATGATGACTTCATTGAGAATTACTTTTCATCCTGTTGGTAAGTAGTTTGTCATTCTTATAATCAGTAATGGAGATTATCGTTTTGACAACCAGTTCAAATGCAGCATTAGTTTGGCTTGTGAAGTTTTTCACCAGGAAATCTCAGCTAGTGCGTGTGGACAGTCTCACACGGGCTATTTTAAGTAGCCATGGCTAAATCTACTGTGATAATCAGCCATATCTTTAGATTTGCATGGTTCCTTATTGATATACAGATGGAACTTTGTTTCATGAGCAACAGTTCTACCCAGCAGGTATAAAATAGATGCGTAGCTAATTAAAAGAGCTACAACTTTTATATGAAAGGCTACAAGAATAACCAGCTGAAAATATTACATTCTGAGAATGTCTGCAGCCATGTTTGGAGTTAATGCTGAGCTTTGAGTTCTGTGGGTTTGGAAGACTGTGACCTAGAAATTATCAAATGTAATGTCATTAATGACAATACTAGAAAGAAGAAACATTCATCTGTATTCAGAGGTTATGAAGTTTCAGAGACATTCTGTCCTCATTCCTTAATAAATGCGTCAATATGGAGCACTCACGTTCAAAGTGTTTCAGTTTGAATCATCATATTTTTCCAGTTCAGCGGCTCTTTGAAGTCAAACGCTGGAGCTTTTATGACAGGTGAAACTTTTTAACATCCTCTGTGTGGAGTTAGTGGACTGGCTCCTCTTAATTAGTTCTTTGTCTCTGGTTAGAAGTGACTTTTTCTCTTTTGCACTTTGGCTAAATTGGCTCCCACCTCTAGGTTATGTGTTTCTTGATTTACATGGTCAGTGGTGCACGGCTTTGTGTTGTAGCATTAAGTGGTTGGTTTTGTATGATACACTAGTTCACCAGTATATCAGGCCAGTACTGTGATTTTTGACTTTCATTTCATGTCAAATGATGAGCTTTCAGTGTCTTCCACCTTTAACTTAAACCACAGGAGTCTCAAATAAGGTTTTCTCGAACAATCTTCATTCTAGAAAAGAAATCCCATCTAAAAGAATATAGTTAAATGTCTTTAAAGTATATAAAATACTTGTTTATTGTCAACTTGATTCTAGAAGATATAAATTTAGATTTGTTTCTCCTACCTTCCAGGCTGCAATTGGTTTCAATTCATTCCAGTATTGTAGAGACTTGAAACATGCTTGAGATACATAATCCATCACAGAGAACAACATATCTATTAAGATTTTTTGCTGAAGTAACTTTATTTAAGCAATCTGACATGGAGCTGCACGGAAAATGATGTATTTCTCTGCCTGGAAATAGAGTCCCCAGGAAAAGATGCTGTTTACTGAGAAATTAAATGACTGTGCCTTCAACATTTGTCCATAAGTGCTAAAAGGCCAAACATTGAATTTTAATGTGGGTATATATCCTGAACGTTTAATTTTGAAAGATTAGGGGATTTGGGAAAAATAAAGGGAAACTAAAGTCCAGTTTTTATTTATTTATTTATTTATTTATTTTATTTTATTTTTTTGGAAATTGGTTATCAGAAATGTAAGATGTATGCAGGTTGTATTGGGCTTAAACATGTAAATTAGCTGGTATGGTCCTTTAAAATCCCAATATATTTTGACAGTGTTTCATAAATGCTTCCTTGGTGAGTAAATATTCAACCACAGTAACAAATACATCCAAAAGTACCCAACTACACACACACACACACACACACACACAGTGTGGTTTCCAGGCTCCACCATGGCTTTCCTGCATGGGGAGCAACCATTGCCTCCTCCATTTTGTCAAATCAGAGATGACCTTTGTATGAATAAAGTCAAAGAGGATTAAGGGAGGAGAGAACCTTCGCAATGTCGGCCGAGGGGAGAAGCGAATGGATCCTCCTTTGAATGTGGCTTGAGTGTCGATGCCTCAGCCTGCCTGAAGGCCATGAGTACCAGCTGTGTGTGTGTTTGGGTGCAATGTGTTTACATGCACACTTTCAGGAAAAAAGGGAAAACCAGAAGAATGGTGTCAGGTAGATTTAAATATGATGAATATTTCAAAAAATAATCCTATTCTGATGATAAATGCTGGTGACTATCGCAGTCATTCATCCATTTCGCTGGAGGCGATAATATCCTTATCTGATTTATTTTGCACTCCTGTCTAATCCATAGGTTACAAGATGTATAAACATGGGATCCTTTTTGCGTAAGTAAATGATCTGTCCATCATCCAGGATTATTGCTCTTTAGCTTAGCTGCCTTTCTTTGCTGCTTCAACACAGGATGATGTCAGCTGTGCACCTTGATTAATAGAACCCTGTTTCCTTATTCGTACCGGTATTGACTGTACATCTCTACCATTAAGATTTTGTCATCAGTATCAATAAACTCAATTGAAAGGTGTCACAATATATTGAATATGTTGAGAATAATGAAACATCATAACAACATTGAATTGTGAGACTAAACAGCATCAATGTCCAACAGTTCTCTAATTTCACTCGTTTTTTCCCCCTTTTTCCAATATAAAGTCAGACTTTTACTATCATCTTTTCAGATGTAATATTTCATGCAAATTAATTTTGATATTGCAGACATCATCTTCTTCTGGATCTATATCCACAACTGCTGAAAATATATGTTTTGTGTGTTAATGTACAGTGACATCGTAAAAGCGACCTGTCTGAACACATATTTTACTGCCCCAAATATAGATTAATATCTTTACAAAATCATTAAAATTCATAGTAACATTGGGGGAAAACATAACCTTGCTGGTAATGATTTCAGAGTTGGTAGCTCCTGTAATGCAAAAGGAAATAATTTCTTTACAAGAATCTTGAGAGAATATGTATTGTTTTCAAAATCTGTGCTGAATTTCTAGTAGATCATGTAAATTGTGTTTTTTATTTATACCTTTAAATTCAAAGATTTACGTGTGTCTCCTCACAACTGAAGAAATGTCAGGTTGGAAAAGCCTCAAAAGCATCACAACACACTGAAAGCAAACTTATTTAATGAAACTCTGTCAGGTTTTGCAGCTTTTTAAAGCAGAGTGAGTTAACATCTTGTACCACAGAGCATTCTGCATCCAAGGACTGTTTTAGGACATTTTGGGCAGGATTCATAAACCACAACGCCAGATTTAATGTGATGATTAAAGGCAAATATCACCACACAATCAAGTTGCCTCATTCATAAATAGCTATTACTGACATCATTTAGCATTTGCTTTGAAAGAGGCATGTGGTACTTCCTTAATTACATGTCAGGGATGTAATTCATAAAACACAATGTCACACACAAATTATGAGGTTTCAGTCTGGTGGCAAATTTCATTATCATAAAATCTGAATAATGTTTTAAACTGTATTTGCCTCACGTTATGTAGTGATCAATAAATATGACATTTAAGCCCAATCAGTTGATCAGTCAGTGTATTTAAAGGATCATACCGGTGATCAGGCATGTTTGAGTCTAATATACAATCTGTATACATGTTACGTTATTGACAACCATTTCCCAAACTACTTTAGCAGTAAATTTCAGAATTGTTTTTCCAACCTTCCAGACTACCATTGGTTTCAGTTAATTCCATTACGCTATAGAAATCAACTTGTAGAGACTTGAAACACTTGAGATACATAATCCATCACAGCAAACAAGATGTCTATTAGGTTTCTTGGCAAAGTAACTTTATTTAACTGATCCAACACGGAGCTGCACAGAAGACAATGTATGTCCCTGCCAAGAAATATCGTAATATAGGAGAAGACGGCTTTTCCAGAGAAATTAAAACAACCATGCCTTCTACAATTGTGCATAAGAGTTAGAAGGCGAAGTGCTGAATTTTAAGGCGGGTGTATCACCTGGACATTTGATTTTGAATGAGTAGAGCATTTGAAAAAATAACAGGAAAACAGGATTTTATGTTTTGGAAAGTGGTTGTCAGTAACATAACGTGTGTGTGGGTTGTTTTTTTGGTTCAAACATGCACGATTGCTGGTATGGTCCTTTAAATGGCGAGTTTTGCTCTGATCTACCCACATTCTTGTGTCTCATCCTGTTCATTCTGTTTATTTCTCACACGTGACACACACACACACACACACACACACGCACCAAAGTGTGGATAAATGTAGTGCTTGGANACACGTGACACACACACACACACACACACACACGCACCAAAGTGTGGATAAATGTAGTGCTTGGACGTGTGTTACATTAGTCTTTAAAAATACAGACTCTAAAGCAGAGAATTTATGTTTCTTCAGTAGTGGGACAATGATGGATTAACATAAGGGAAGCTTTATGAATGAGCTTCAATTATCACCATGATTTTTTTTTTTTTTTTTTTTTTCAATGAATCCCACCTATTCACACTTTATGTTTTAATCCGGTTCAATCAGACTTGGTGCAGATCATTTGGGTAGGTGTGTGAATGCAGCAATTGCTCTCAGATGTGGATCGAAACAATCACAGCAAGACCATTTAGAGGAAGTGGTCACAAAGGAACTCTGAAGCTGTTATTTTGTGGTGTGAACATAATCAAAGTTAGCTTTACATCAGCTACAAAACAAATTATTGATCTATTGATTGGTGTGGAATCGGAGAAGTGTAGGAGCATGTGATTAAAGTGTTGAGCAAAATACATTAGTTATAGAAAATTAAAATGGATGATGTGACAAGGAACATGTCGAGCTTATCTAACACTTCTTTAGATTAACATGTTAAAGGTAGGTGGTTTTACAAAGTTGTCTTGAAGTCATATTCTACATTCTGGCTTAACATTTTTTTTTTTTTTTTTTTTNTTTTTTTTTTTTTTTTTTTGTGGTCCAGGCAATGGCTGTGATGAGAAAGATGTCATACTGTCGTCATGTGTTGTAGCTCTCCTGGCTTAGTGAACTTCCTGTCATTAATTTGTTGTTTCTGACCCCAGACATTTCTGACCACTAAGTGGAGTGAATGTTCTCACATAGCTTTTCTTGACATATATAGGTTTGTTTAAAATTTTGTCTATGTGAAATGAAACCAAATCAAGAGGTAAATGCAATATTGGAATAATTTAGATCCTGATTTTGGACAGGCAGTGACCTAAATGTCTGGAAATCTCCTTCGTTTCCTGCTCTGACTGAAGTGACTGTTCATTCTGAATATTGTGTTCATACCATAATATGTAACCTTCCACCCCCACCATNTCATCCCCCATCCCCCCCAGAGCCATCAGTACTGAAACAGAGCCATAAGTCAAGCCATCCCTAACAGGAGTCAAAGGTTGGGCTGCTGCTAATCCATGTAACATAAGGAGAATAATCCTTAAGGCTGTGGCCTGCCCGCTCAACAGTTTTCTTTTCCTCTTTTGTTTTTCTGGTAAATGATCTTGGAAAAATTTTCAGCGATGGGCCCCCTGTTTGCAGAAACGGGAGGAGGTTCTCATTTGCTGGAAAAACAATTGTTGTTTTGTTTTTAAAAATTGTCTTGTTGCTTTGTGTTCTTTCCTCCTTTAGCGGAGCTGCAGATAGTTTGACAGGAGTGACAATGGCGGATAAATCCAACTTTTCACCTGCAACTAATTCCCAGAATCCCCTAGAAATAAAAGATTCCCTCAACGCAGGTTTGACTGCTCATTGTCCAAATGCAAAAAAAGGCAAAGTGTGTCATTCATCTCTCTCTCTCTCTCTCTCTCTCTCTCTCTCTCTCTCTCTNCACACACACACACACACACACACACACACACACACACACACACACTTGTCATAATTCTTCTTTGGATTTACTTCTTGATTTCAGTTTTTGAAGTCAAACTATTTCGCCTTCATATTTTTAGTAAAAAAAAAAAAAAGACGTAAAAACATCAAAAATTATACTCTCTCTCTCTCTCTCTCTTGTTCTCTCTCTTTCTGTGTGTGTGTGTTCAGCTCACATGTTAAGTCTGCACACATCTCCCCATCCATGCACATGTGTATAGAAACAATTTACAAAGCCCTGTGTAATCTTCCTTTTTAGAGTGCTCTTAGTTTCATCTGCAGGGGATTACTGTACCACTTTTTTTGTGGAATCCGTAAAAGGAGGAGGGACAGACAAAATGCCGGAAAAAGAAAAACAAATTGTAGTGTAATCTCTGGGGAGAAAGGACAGTTGAGTGAGGGAGTCCCTGGGACCCTCCATCTTTATTTTGGCCAGAAAATCCCATAATCCTTTATGTTTGATGTCTCAAAGCTAATGGCGTTTATTAGGACAGCCCAAAAGGCGCTTTGTGCCCGGCATGGTCGCCGTTGAGGTTTTGAATGACATTGCAGCGAGACAGCCGGTAACTTTAGCTTAATCTGGGTTTATCCGGCCCCGATCATGCACAGGTGTGTGGCCCTTAAGCCTGGAGGAGACCAGGCTCTCCTGTGCAACCCAAAGATCAATGCTGCTCCAGGGGCCGAATACATCCAGAGCAATACACACGGCACCTTTAACTCAAGAGGCTTTAGCCCCCTCATGAACCGAAGTGCCTATTATCACATTTTAATTAAATTACTGCTCCCCTTCCCTCCACCTGCTCAATAAGATATGGAACGACCTTTTCCCGGTGAATCAGCTTTCATGTCGGCGGTCACGGGGAAGCCTGGCATGCAGGTTGAATTGCTTATACTCATCTAGAGGAATTTTGTTTTTGGCTTCTGGATCTTTTCCCCAAAAACTCTGGCAACCCTGTCTCATAGTAATTACATTCATATGCAACTAGTTTGGCTCTGGTTGATTAGATTTACATTCAGCGCCAACGTCCACATGTAGGAAATAAAGGGATTTGGTATGATGATGTGGAAGTTGGGCTGGTGGACAATGCAATCATATACTAGTCATCACTAATCAATATTTTTTCCAAAGTATTCATATAATACTTGGGGAAAATAGTGGTTTCAGTTGACTAACATTAGCCATCCACTGACAACACTGAAGTGTTAAATATGTTAACAAAAACTGTGATGAAATATATTTGTTGACCTTTTTTTTCAATGACAAAAATAAGATGCTAAGTTTGGCGTCAACACACTTTCCCTACTAGTATTTAGCATTTTTCTAAAGCAAAATAATTTCATATTAAAATAATTCATAACAACAGCTCAAAACATATATATAATTCCTGACATGTTCAAGGGCCCCTTTTCAGCTATGGGCCCCTAATCATTCTGGGCCCCCCTTAGCTGCAGCCCTGGCTCAGTGGATAAAGTCTTTTTGCTTTTCGCTGCTCAGGGCTGCAGATAATCCTGAGGTCAAACAGCTCGTGACCAGAAAATCTGTTTCAGAATCATCCATTCTCTTTTAACCTGTAACTTTTGGGTAATTTCAGGATACAAAAATCCTATCAATAAGCTCAACATCATTTGCATATTATCATATCTGATACGCTGTTTCTTACCTACAATTAAAGGAAAATGACACTGGTGGTTGCGAATGTGTATAGAAACAATTGACAAATTGTTGGTTGTGAATGGTGAACAGAGCGGCGCCATCCGCCTTACCGCCGTAACTCCAAGGACTGCTGACTCTCTTATTGGATTTGGAAACCACTCCCTCAATAAAAAGAATGAATTTCCCATAACTCAATAACAGAAATCAAGGCCAGCGGCCCACTGATCCATAAACACTATGATAATGAGGTCACCTCCCTCTGTATCCAACACATGATGCAATATCACCATCAGCCTAAGTGTGGCCGGAGTATTAACCTGCAGTACATTAATAGATGAAAAGGTGATTGTTAAATTTTCAGATTTAGAAATGAGTCGTGTAATATTTTTGGGAAACAGAAGCTGGCGTTAGAAGCCGGTTAGATTAAGCTGACACACAAACATATAGAGTGGACATTAGAGTTTCATTCATTTATATTTATCAGCCTGTGACTTTTGAAGTCCAAGACAATTGAGATGTTCTCCCATTTTCACACCTCTGGGTGTCATCAGCATTTCATTTAAAAATCCTCTTGACGTTTGCTAAAGCGCTGGATGTGTCCAACCCATGCATCTCTTCAATTCCTACAATCAGCCTTCAAATTATATGTTTTATGCTTTTATTTTCCTCCAGGAGAAATTCTAACCCCTGAGCCCTGCGGTCAAACTCCCTGTGGGTTTTTCTTTTCCTTTTGTTTTTATATATTTTTTAGTTTTTTTCTACAGAAGGAGCAGTCTTCTGCAAAGCCTGTAAGAGAAAATGTTTCTGTTCTACAGTATTTCCTCTTTGAAAAACACTGTTGTGGTTAAATCTGTCCCTCATTACCTCTTTGCTCCATTTTTTTACTCTGGGATGCTGGTGTCAACAAATGAAGATTCAATGCTTTGCACCATTTTTTGGGCAGCAGCAAGATATTTCACTGTCAGTTCATCATATCCTCAGTCACGGCTGGCCCTCAGTGCAAAACCATGTGCCAGAATGACCAACAGGGGGCGCCAGCCAGCAGCTTAATGAGCATCTGCTGGCCCTCAAGCTGTGACTGCCTCACTTCTCAGAGCTTTAACCCTTGTCTTCCCTGAGGAATGTTTGGTGGAAGCAGGAATTTTTGGAAGTACATTCTCTTCACAGTGACAGAAGAAATACAGAAATCTTTTAGCTGATTATAAGTAGCAATAAATTAGGAATATATTACATGTTATATATTACAATTTTTGCATTTAGGAAGGATAGAAGGAAGGGAAGGAAAGAAAGGCAGAAGAAAGAAAGAAATGATGGAAAGACTTAATGGAGCATACTGATGATTTTGCATGTTTGAGAGTAATTATTTTTTGGACTTCCTTCTATCCTTCTTAAATGTTACATTACTGCCAAACATTTTCCAAAACATACATCTGGAGTGCTAAATTTTAGAATTGTTTTTCCTACCTTCATACCGAAATTGGTTTCAGTTCCTTCCAATATGCTCTTAAAATCAACTTGTAGAGACGAGACATGCTTGAGATACATAGTCCATCACAGCAAACCAAACGTCATTCTTATTTTTTGTCGAGGTTACTTAATTTAATCGGTCCAACACAGAGCTGCATGGAAGAAAATGTATGTCTCCTCCAGGAAATATAGTCCCTGGAGAAAACAGCTTTTATTGAGAGATTTAAAAATTATTGTGCCTTTTAATCTGCATGTGTGTATTAGCAGAAGAAACATTAAATTTTAACATGGGTGTATAGCCTGAAAATTGGATTTTGAAAGGTGAGAAGATTTGGCAACATAACAGGTAAACTGGTGGTTTTATATTTTGGAGTTGGCAGTAACTTAACATGTAGTATTTATTGGGCCTAAACATGCAAAATCATGCTTATGGTCCTTTAAATAAACAAGAATAGATGAAAACAATAAGGATGGATGAAAGAAATAATCATTTACTGTATGAGCTTGCTTGTATTGCCAGATAAATGTAGCGGAGCAAAATGTATAATAACTTTACTGAAGTACAATACTTGGTAAATGTTGATTCCACCTCTGGCTTTTCTTCAGATTAATGCAGTTTTCCTCACACTGGAGCTTCAGTATGACACAGGCTTCCACTGGTTCCACTAAACACATAAACTGGAGCAGCAGGAGCTTTAGTGCTTCACTTGAGGACATTTAAGGAGCAGTGAACAGATGGGACGATATTTCTTATTACCTTCCGATGCAGTTGGCGGATTCAAACCCACAATATTTAAAGACTCAGATCCTTCAGTGGTGATTTTTTTTGTGGCCAAGTTTAGTCTGATCAGCGTTGGAAGTTACTGGGTAGGGTTTGAGAGAGAAAAAGTGTCTGTTTCAAGTTAATTATTTATTTTAAGGCATTTTTCATGTCTCCTCATAAATGCCACCAGAGTAAAGTGCATTCAAACTAACTGTAGTTGTACAAGTTGAATGTTTGAAATGTAATCACATTATTGAACAAAACTGTTAGCCAAGTCTAACAGTCAGAGATGGTACCAAGTCATTTGCAAGTCTCAAGTAATTCTCAAGGTTTGGCAACAAGTCCCAACTCAAGTCTCAAATCAAAACAGGCCAGAAACAAAGCAAGTCTCAAGTCAAAACCAAAACTTTACCAAGTCAAGTAAAATACAGAACAATCATTCTGACTAATGATGATTTTTTTTTTTTTTTTTTTTTTAATAATCCCTAAATTCTGAGAATAGTAGGGATGTGTAGGGGGATGAATTACAAAATTTATAGTGAGTCAGACTTTTGATCATAGAGTTATGGGCTCTGATGTGTTGCTGCAGCGCCACCTATAGGATAAATGCCATAAAATTTGAAACTGTAAATGTGGTTGCACTTGCACAGTGTGTTTGAAAGTCACTGCAATTAATGTGCGTATAAGCCAAATTTGCAGCTGAACTTTCCACAGCATTTCATTGAAATCCTTTAACTACCTTCAGCGATATGTGGTGTGTTCTGGTGTTATTCTTCTTCCTCTTACTTTCTTCCTACATCATCTCTGGTGAAGCTAACACTTCCTGTTCTGTGTGTTTCCTTTGAGGAAACACAAACTGAGTGGGAGCGCCATAGATGTTTGTGTGGCATAACAAGATTATGCTCATGAATCCTGACTCGCCGTCTCAGACCAGAGCAGCTGATAAGACACGTTGCTGCTGCTCTAATCCAACACTCGATAAGGCTTCAAAGCATCTTGCAATTAATAGCATATTTGACATTATCCATGGCAATGAAACAAATGACCCTTCATTATGAGCATGCTGTTGAACATATTGTTCTTCAGCCTAAGTGTGCCTGCAGGGCTGTGCTGATTTTATTACGACATAAAGAATATAATCAGTTTGGCTTCAGAGAAAATGATACGTTAGCATCTAATGAGAGCTAACATGTTGCTTTGGTGTTTTGCCACAGGAATAAAAGCTGAGGGGGGAGTTCTCCACTCTGTTTATGTACAGAGATGATGCAAGTATGTATGAGTGCTGCTGAAATCATCACTCTGTGTAATCACAATAATGGATGTTCCTCTTTGGCATTATGGTTTTTATACAGTTATTACATGGTGGTTTTCTTTAAGGAAGTGCACATATGAGAGAGAAAAATGTCCAGAATTGTCCTCTCTAGAACAATACCTATTTTATTTGTATAGCGCTGTTCTAAACTCAGGTTACAAAGTGCTTTACAGAATACCATACTTGTAAGAATAAAATAAAATAATATGAATGAAAAGCAAAAGCAAAAAATGTATTAATTATTGAGTGTTTCAGCCACACCCATTGTTAACAGGTGCATAAAATCAAGCACAAAACCATGAAATCTCCATAGACATACACTGGCAGCAGAATGGGTTGTACTTTAAACGTGGCTCTGTCGTAGGATGCCGCCTTTGCCACAAGTCAGTTCATGAAATTTCTGCCTGCTAGATCTGCCCCAGTCAACCGCAAGTACTATTATCGTGAAATAGAGGCTCTCAGGAGCAACAACAGAGGTAGACCATGCAAATTCACATGCTGAAGCGTGTAAAAAAATCCCCTATCCTGTGTTGCATCAATCTCCTGTCATATATACTGAAATCTGAACTGCGAGCTCCAGGTAATGATTGAATTTTGTGCACACTTTTTTAAATAAATGAACTCTCCATGTGTGGAATAGCTGTGATCACAGGAGCCAAACAGGAGGGAGTTGCCCTGTGTGTGCTCCTAACGTGTCACGCTAATTGCAGTCTATTGTACAAAATCAGACTCCTGCTCTGCTGCTGTTTGATGTGATGACACTAATTTCTCTCTCCATCGAGCCCTCGCTCTGGCCATGCGTGCCTTGCTGTTTTCTCTGGGAGCCTTTGATAGCGTCACAGTAGCATTAATTGTTTTGTACTGTTTGGCGGCCATTCCCTGTAGGTGGGCTTCATCATCTATACCGAGACCAGAGATAGACTCCTGTGTAATGTCAGGCCCCCCTCTGTTCTGATAAAATTGATAATTAGGGGATTGATGTTCAGAGCAAAAATTACTTGTTTAATGGGGGGGGCCCGTCTAGCATAGGGACCGGATGATTTGTTGTCTTATTCTACTGTTACATTTACTGTCGTTGCTCTGTTGCACCAGCTCATAACAGGCTGATTTTGCAGAAGCAGAGAGGGATAGATACATGCTTGTGATTAATGCTGTCAACTATACATTTGATTACCCACAGAAAACAATCTGGATGCTGTCAAAAAGTTGCAACATATCAAGCGTACCGACGATTTACACATTGAAGGTTAGCTTGTGGTTGGAAGTGCTCAGTATATCTCCTGTCTGAAAGAAGTACGTCTTTTTTTTCACATAATGTGAAGTGATATGTGGCTTTGCACGCATTGTCTTGAAGTTCACTCTGCTGGCATTGTTTTGTTTGGTCTCAGTACAATATGACTTTATTTATCCTGCTTGGGGCAATTTGAGCAGATCCACACATACATAGAATAAACAGGCAGTATACAGATAGGAACAGTTAAAAAAAAAAAAAAAAAANAAAAAAAAAAAAAAAAAGAACAATTAAAAGGTTAAGGTTAAAAGGGTTAAAAAAGAGAGCTGGAGCAGATACAGATTCCATAAAAAAAAAGATCAAATTTCAGATTAATGTGATGAGGAGTCGATAAAGAATTGAGTCAACGAGTTGCAAAGGGAATAAAAGACTTAGAATGAAGATTAGTTTTACAAGCAACCTAATACAGATGCGTGTCCTGAGCAAATTCATGCTAGGATGTTCGAGCTGTCCTCATTGTAGAATTGGTCTTATAAAATAAAACCAAAGTTTTATCTCATTTGTTGGCTGCAGCTACTGAATCCATTATAAATTCTATAATGAGTTTTGAATTGTTTTGTAGGGAGTCTCTGGTGTGGGAATTCACTTCAGTTCTCAACAGGCTGTTAGCACATCGAAGCGGCAGATTCCCAAGGCTTTCGGCCAGGGCAATTAGTGTCCCAGGAGTCAAAGAGGAGAGTCCAGGTGAGCCCCTTCGTGATCACTGGCATGTTAGAATCAGTTTAATTGGGCTTTGTTTGATTTTTACCGACGACAAGACCCCCCCCCCCCCCCNAAGCACTCCCACAGACCAGCAGACAGAAAAAAAACACACTCCTCCCCCAAACCGAATGGAGAGTGGTGACTTGTCCGGAGTTGACAGTGGCCTCGCTGTTGGAGAGAGGTGGCTGGGGAGGTGAACATCTCCAAAAGTCCTTTGAAGTGTCAACAACTCCCCTTTGGTCTCCCTCTTTGAAGAGCCACATTTTGTCTTTCTGGAAGAATGGCTCCAAGACAAATCTGAGATTCTGCCTCACAACGTGCTTTTCTGAAGCCACTGCTGATGACCTCAGTGGCATCATCACTTTATCTCAAAGAAATAGTGACATTTTCTTACAAATATATTGACACTTCTCTGTTTATAATGCATAAAACACAACAGTGATTCCTAAAAAATACTAAAAAAAACTGAGTAAGGAACTCGATGAAAAATGGTTTTTTTTGGTGGGGGGGGTNCTGAATCTGACAGTAGGTCTGCAATGCTGGCATCACATTAGTTCACATTTAATAAGGAAGATGGTACATGCAGGTTTCATTATCCTCTCCACCAGTAACATTACTTGTCTCAAAACCTTTAACCAGATGCCAGTCACAGTTAGGTATGATGAAAATGGCTGGCCAAATGAAAGCAGAGTGTAGACGACTTCTTCAAGTGGGAAAATAAGATTCAGAATGCCAGCGCTTAATGTACAACATTACAGTTCAGACCCCAGTAAGTTTCAACCATTCTAACCTGTCCAACTTGGTCAGTCATGTCAGAAAGCGACCACGTTTAAATCTTTTCAGATTGGTGAAAAGCCTGTCATAAAGAGGAAAGGCATGTGTGCATGTTTTGTCTTTGTAATTTCAACAGAATAATCATACTCACAGGGATAATGGCACACACTTTCACTTTCACTTCTCTCCTCGGAGCAGGGACACAGTCAGTAGTTTACATAAAACTTTACATAAAACTTTGATCATACTCTAATTAAGGCAATTGCTTTTTAAATATCATGTATACACCTTAAGTAAATTCAGCATAACTTGGAGTAAGCTTACGCAGAGTTACTTGTTCGGAGTAAACTTACTCCTAGTAACTCAGAGTAAGCTTACTCTGACAGATTATCCAATTATCCATTATCCTAGATTATCCAATTGTAAATTGATTTATTCAGGCATGTAACTGGAATAAGCCACCTCCGCATGCATTTCCTCACCAAGCAGACTCTCCTCATGATTTGATTATGCAATGCTTCATGTATTTTCGACAAACCATGGAATCTTATTAATTCCATCCATGAATAAGTATTACTCACATTTTTACTCTTAATCAGACAGACAAATAATCAGAGTATAGTGTGCAAGTAAATGTACTGATTGATAGAGAAAAGAGTTTGAGAGAGAAATCAAAACTCTTCCACTTTCACACTTCAACACAACTGACAAATTGCTGTGTGAAGCGGGCGTGCCAGGTATAGAAAGTTACACGTTTTCTCAGACACAAAAGAGAAGAGGAACAAAGGACAATCGTTAAGTGTACACACTGTTTATAACTCACTTCTTAACCAATAAGTATTGTGTCTGTTCAACTCATGTTTTGCTAAATTGCAGATTAATTTTGCTGCTCTATGTAGAATCAATGAGCTTGTTTTAGCTTTGGCTCCAAACTCAGTGAAGCTATATATTTGGAGGTTGAAATTAGGGATTTGGGGGAACTTTGACAAAACTCCTTAATGATACAAAGACCAAGGTGGAAGGGTGAAAGTTAGGGCCACTAGTAGCCACTCACAAAGAATTTAGCTTTATTAGTATTTACTGTTGATGTTGGTGGGATCTTAGGCTACTGTAAGTTGAATTTGCATTAGGGAGATATTGGATGTGGGATCACTATGTTCTCTGTGTATAATCTTGGAATACGATGATCAACATTAACAGAAAATCCAAAAGAAAGAAAATGTCATCATCTTGCTTTCTACACATTTAAAACACTTTGATTCTGCACCACAATCGGATTTAAATTGATATAAATTGATATTGTTTCACTTCGAGCAACAGACCAAGATTGAGATTGTAAATTAATTTGCTCAAGCATGTAAAAGGAGCCACAGATTTGTGATCAATGCATTTCCTTACCTGCGTACCTCCACTCATAAGCCAATCAAGCACTGAGTCATGTATATTGAGTGAACAATGAAATCCAAATAATTCTATCCTTATTGCACTTTTTTTTTCCTAAATCGGGGTACAGAATCAAATCAAAGCAACAAAAATGGAGATTACCACTTTAAATATATCACACAACTAATCATTTGCTTTTGTGAATGATCAACCAACTTTTTTAGCCTTCATGAGAAGATGAGTATTTGTAAGTATCTCTAACTATGCTTATCAAGGTACAAATTTGCAGAAATGTGTACTTTCTGCATGCGTATATGTCCTATTCTCCAAAAGCTTCCCATTGTCAGTATTATTATCATTATTACAGAGATTCACTGACATTAAGCGAAGCAGATTGTTTGCATGAAGCAATTCTAAAAAGAGTTCTGATGGGACAGGGGAAGGGTACAGACTCATCTTCATTGATGCATCATGCTTGTTGGAAATGCTTCCATTTAAAGAAGCCAATTAGGCCTGCAGAGCTCCCCAGTCATCACATACCGATCAGGTCGAGGGCACAAACAAACACACCAAGGACCCTATTATCCTCCTTCACTTCCCAAATGCACTCAAGCAATTTCTGCCCTTAAGTAGTGCATTTTAAAGAGTAACTGTTGGATGTTTGGTGACTCTCCCTTTCTGTTTCACTGTTACCCATGTTTCTCTGTTGTCACTCAGTAGTGTTGCTATATTAATCATCGTCTTTAAAATGTGCTTTAATCTTTTATTCTGAGTAGCCATTGTCATTTCCCACATGATCAATCTCTGCTGTCACTCAAACAGTACCAAAGTTTGAGTTTCTACGATTTAGACTTTGTTCAGCTGTTGTGGTTATCACTGCTCACAAGTACCCAGTTATTCACCTTCTGTTTATTTTAAACAAATATCAAAGATGCATCACTTTCTGAATGATGATGGATTGATGATGATGATGATGATGGACAGCAAGCTATCTGCCATGACTTACATTTAAAAGCTGTGCTTCCTCCAGGAGTTGGAAAGTGGCAGGAACCCCTCTTTCCACCGGTCAATTTGGGGATCTGCATTTGACAAAATTTGTAACTTCATCACTCTGCCATGCACGTCCACTTCATGTTGCCATTGGCTGCATGTGGGGACATGTGAAGGTGGGGAAGGTTTTAATTCTCTTTCAAGCTCTCTTTATCTTTCTTTCGCTGTGTCCATGCTCCACAGAAGTGTTTTTCATATTTATATTTCTGTTAATACGTGAGTGGAGAAAACATGCAGGAGCCACAGAATTCCAGATAATAACCCCTCCCCTCCCCTAAAATTAAAGTTTGTGCCATTATCCCCTTTTATATGATAAATTTGGTTGAAATTACATAAACAAAGGCAGACATTCATGCACACACACACACACACACACACACACACACACACACACTCACACACCTCCTCCCCTGGTTTTNCACACACACACACACACACACACACACACACACACTCACACACCTCCTCCCCTGGTTTTTCTTTTTGCTCCCAGTGTAGGCACTCCAAAAAGCTATAAACATGGTAACGAGGTCTCCAATTAAGTCAGAGAGGACAGGTCAGACGAAACATACTGCAGCTTTATTAGGCATATTTATGCAAGATGAACCAAGTGATCAAATCTCATCAACAAGCCACCATGTGAAATGAAAATCACAGAAAAAGTGAGAGCTGCATTGAAACTGATTGCAGTATTTTACAGTTTGAGTGCAGAAAGTTCCTGACATAGAACAGAAGTACAAAAGGCTTTTTTTTAATGAGAAAAAAAAAGTCTTCATTAACAGAGAATAATAATAAACTTAAAAAATATTTCTTCATGGAACCCATTTATTAGCGAATATTTGCCAACAGAAAAGAATCTGGATAGATTGGTATTTTGAGGGACCCCCACCCTCTTTTAGTTGTGGAATCTGCTCTAAACGAAAGCATGTTGTTTTGCGGGGGACCTGGGGCCATGAAGGGTGGGCATCAGGGTGTTTCGTGCCACCCCGTCAGTTGGTGTTCATGAATTGGCTTGAAGGCAGATCAAAGAGGTTTTTTGGTTTTTTTTTTTTTTTTTCTCAGAGCTGAGGTCTGGTTGGAGGGACAGAGGGGCCCCACCTCAAACCAGCTGGATGGCGGCTGCTGGTCAAAGCTCTGGATGGAAATGAGTGTCCTGTCATCTGCTCGACCACTGAGATAACTACTGGCATGAACATGGGAATGCTTTGGTTTTTTTTTACTTTGACCTTTTTCCTCATGGCGGGTGACGGGTCGTGATGGGTNGGGAATGCTTTGGTTTTTTTTTACTTTGACCTTTTTCCTCATGGCGGGTGACGGGTCGTGATGGGTGGTGTTCCTTGCGCCCTCTAATGGTTCTACCTCACTGTTTTGCTTTTACTTCTCTTTTCCTCTCTCCTGAAACTTTGATGAGTTAATTACACACACCTTCACCAATGAAGACTGAAGCTCTTAAAAGTGGAAATGTGGAGAGGATATCAGAGAGAGAAAAACAGACAAAGCCTTAGTCATACTTTTGTTTGCTTATTTTTGGCTTGAGTTGGAGGTTGTTGGGTTGTTGGTAGCATTTTTTGGGGGCTTTTGTTCTGGTTCAGTTACTTTTATCATGCTTTGGTAGGTTAGGCAGAGGGATTTGGTCCCATGGCTCATTGTGTAGACTTAATTGTCCCAAACCTCTCCACCCAGCAGATGTAATTTGCAAACCTTTGCAATAATAATAATTTCTTTTTAAAAAGGCAACAATGTAAACGCCCTTCTGAAAACCCCAGTGACTGAGCTCTCCCTTTACAGAAAAGCAAGATTCCCCAGCGCATCACCTTCTTTGTGTCTTGTTTTTTGCCCTCCTTTGTTATGAAGCATCACATACTAGTCTGGTTAGTAAAAAGGAGCATGTAACAGTCAGTTTGCTGATGTCACTGAATAGGATTTCTGGGTATTGAAGTTTTCCAGGCAGCTCTCTCCCCCTGCAGTGCATGAAGTCACAGAGCAGAAATTCTCTTCTCTTCTGCAGGTTGTACCTCGGCCCTCCCGTGGCCCCTGCAGCCTCGCACCACTCCAGTCCCTTCGTATCATCAGCTTGCACACACACTGCATCATAATTAGGCCATGTAGTGAGTTTGCCGATAGCACATACAGTTTATTTTCTGTCTTAATTCCTTATCAGAGGCATCGATCGCGCTGCACGTTCACTGATCTGGGGCAGCTGTCTGGAGAGCTGCGATAAGCCATGTGTGTCTTTGTGTGTGTGTGTGTGTGTGTGTGTGTGTGCGTCTCACCCTGTGTGTTTAGCCTCTGAGGTNTGTGTGTGTGTGTGTGTGTGTGTGTGCGTCTCACCCTGTGTGTTTAGCCTCTGAGGTGGAGAGGAGGAGTGGGTGTGGGTCTGTGTGTAGCATGGGATTAGCACCTTACTAGCTTCACAGCCACTGCCTTTTTTAACAAATCTGACATCTCGACTGGGCTGGTAGTTTCATTAGGAATACACGTACACATTAACACTCAGCATTGATGATATAATGACAATGCTCTTCACCTGAAGCACCAGTCCACACAAAACATACTTCCCTCATTCCAGGAGAATCTTCCTGTGACCCAATACTGGGATTATACATGATATTAACTACACATCTTGTGTATTTTATCAATCAAGAGTAAAAAGATGAAATATAATCCATCTCCTGGTCAGCTTCAGAACACTTAAAATTACTTCTGATTTTGTGTACAGTGGAAAGAAAAATGGCGACACTTGAGGGGATCAACATTTTACTGCTGTTATACAGGCAAAGGAAACAGCACCAGCAGTGACAGATGGTATTTGAGGCTGTTAGATGAATCATCAGCTTCCACTCAAAACTGGCACTCATCACATCAGAAATGTGTTGTATGATGTTGCAGGTGTTCAGGTGGTTGTCACGGTAAACACATCACATGAAGTGGATCAATAAAATAGCTGCTGTTACTCCATGTGGGAAATCAGAGTCATTATGAGAGAGAAATACAGGTTATGAAGTGATTGTCCTATTAACCTGCCAAACTGTTTACCAGGAGTCTCACAGATACTGATTTTTACTTGTTTTTAATTATTCATTTATTTATTTATTTATTTATTTATTTTTATGCCTTAAAAAAAGTACCTGATTTTAAAAAGGAGCAAACTAATTTAAACTGTATTCGGAGATGGCAGCTTACTTTGACTAACATTTACATGCTTATCTCAGTCTGTTACTCAGAGTAAGCATTTGATTACGATGTTAGTTTACATGACGTGATGTTAGTTTAATTGCTGAGAACTGAATGTCGCTGGATTTCCTATTTGAAGACTTTGCAACTGGCGGTTTAAATGAAAAACTAATTTTCCAATGTATTTTTGTGAACCTTGTTTACTTTATTTGGTACAAACAGGGACTGAATCTAGGTGAGAGTGGAGAGGTGCATTTGATTTGTTGATTCTCCTGTGTTTTTGTGGGGTCTGTGGGATGGTTAAGCATTGTGGAAGTATTATACTGTATCCAAGAGATGCTGGAGAGTGAATGCAATCACCCATTTTATGAGGGCTGAAACAGCTGATTTAGTGATCTGACACCAACCACCGTACACCTAAGAATGCAGATGCTCAAAGCAGTTCTGGCCAGATGGCCGCAATTACATCACATTTTGTCATAATTGATGAATTTGTTGTAAAAGAAGTGCATTCTCATTAGCACATCTGTGTCCATCTTAAGCAAAAACTAGCCGTTAAGGCTGAATTATACTTCCCGCTGATGTTGAAACATGATGAGCAGACATGGAGCTTTTACACTGTAGCTTTCTCCTTGCAGCAAACTGATATTATCCCAAATATTAGGAAGTAGGCCGACTCTATCAGAAACTCACGCCCGGAGCACATACTATAAGCTTGTTGTTTACAAATAGCGTCATCCATGACAAAGGATTTTCATGAGCTCCTTCAAAATAAATAGAAAGGACATTTTGGTCCCGCCCCTTGGGTCACCACTTCTCCTTTTCACATTTAGTTGTCACCTCTTAAAATTTTCTATCAAGATTTTGTGAGCCCTCATGCCAGGAATTGTTTGTCATCTGGCTGTCTCAATGTTTCATTGAACAGTCGTTACAGATGCCTGTACTTACCAACCTCTGCTACCAGCATCCATCCATCCATCCATCTATTTTCTATACCTGTTTGTCCTGTTAAGGGTCACAAGGAGGCTGGAACCTATCCCAGCAGTCACTGGGCGAGAGACGGGGTACACCCTGGACAAGTCATCAGTCTATCACAAGGCTGACACACAGAGACAGACAAACTCATTCACACCTATGGTCAATTTAGAGTTTCCAGTTCACCAGACCTGCATGTCTTTGGAGGTGGGAGGAAGCCAGAGCACCCGGAGGGAACCCACGCAGACATGGGGAGAACATGCAAACTCCACACAGAAAGGACCCGGTCAGACTCAAACCCGGGACCTCCTTGCTAGTGACAGCGTGACAGCGCTAACCACTGAGCCTTACGTTTGAAACATCCATATCTGTGCAAACAGGTGAAAACGCACCGTGAGGACCCCATGCAATGGAGCGTGTCTTTCCCCATGATGTAAATGTGTCTGCACAGACACACTGAGCATAAAACAAGCCTTAGCCATTTGTCCTCCAAAGACACTCTATTAGGTCATGACTTTTTGAAGGAGGCAGCTCCTGAATTTGGAGCTGAGCTGAGCTGTCACTTGGATGCTGTTGTCTCTAACTTAACCCTAAAGACAAACGCAAACACCACTTGTAAATACAAAGCTAGACTTGTAGACGCTGTTATATATGTATATACAGGTATGGTAATCATCTTCCTTATGTTGTCATTGTTGATAAAATGGACATGCTCTGCAAGATGAAGACTGGAAACAGGTTGTGAATACACTTCCTTTTTATTTGCCCCCAAAAAAGCAGAGATGAGTTTGACTCTTGGAGAAACTCATAAGGATAATAGTTTGATGTAACATTGGACATGTATTGTATAATAAATAGATTATATTACTGTATCCCAGCATTATTCTGGCATTGAACAGGAGCAGTGAGACACTCACCCATAAAGTGCTGCTATCAGTGAAAGAATCTGTCATCAGTCTGGTGTTTCTAATGTCTTTGTACAGCACTTCAGCCAACATCTGATGGTTTATAAATAGAAATAAATTGACTTGATCTCATGTAGCATCAGACCAAATGACCTCTGAGTGATTTTTGATCTTGTAAACCCCACTGAGAGTTCCTGAAGCATCAGATAGTACTTACCCTGGAGCAAGAGCTAAAAAAAAAAAAAAAAAAAAAAAAGGTTCAGAAACAATGGTTTGAGCAGAAAAATGGGTCCTGATTAGTTGATGTGAAATGAAGACAAGTTCCTGCAGTGCAAATGTCCTTAAAGGACCATACCACCCACTTTGCATGTTTGAGCCTAATATATACAATTTTCATACATGTAATGTTACTGACAATCATTTTTTCCAAAGCATACGACTGGAATGGTGAGTTTAAAAAAACGTTCCTACCTTCCAGACAAAAATGACTTCCAGACATTTTTGGTTTGGTTTCAGTTCATCCTGGTATGCTATTAAAATCAACTTGAAATGTTCTTGGGATAGGTAATCCATCATCAACAAGACATAGATTCAGAGGTTTTTTTTTTTAGAAGTTATGTAATTTTAATATTTAAGCGCAATAAAAAGCATGGAGTGAATGTATGTCTCCACTGGGGAATATAGTCCCAAAAGAAGNTAAGCGCAATAAAAAGCATGGAGTGAATGTATGTCTCCACTGGGGAATATAGTCCCAAAAGAAGACTGGTGTTTATCGAGAAATTTTAATGACTGTGACAATTTCATAAAGCTGCTTAACTATTAGCAGACGAAAAATCAATTTTTAAGGAGGGTGTATTGCTTGAATATTTGATTTTGAAAGATTAAGAGATTTTGCCAAATATCAGGAAAGCTGAAATACAGTTTTATGCTTTGGGAAATGATTGTCAGTAATACTACATGTATAAAAATTGAATATATTAGGCTCAAACATGCAAAATGGGTGGCATGGTCCTTTTAAATTACATAAATACAAACTGATTTCTTTCTTTCTTTTTTTTTGCATGAAATTGTCAAATCAATGTTGCTGAATTCAGAATCACTGTGTGCAAAAATGTTGGCCCTTACAAACCCACATCAGGTGTAGTAGTTGTAAGACGGCTGTGTCAAACAGGTAGAAGAACACCAGACACACCAGAGTACAGGGTTTGCAAGTTTTTTCAGCATCAGGATAAGTCCAGCTAAAAGACTGAGGAATAATTAGTGGGGCATTCTCTCTCTCTCTCTCTCTCTCTCTCTCTCTCTCTCTCTCTCTCTCTCTCTCNGGCAAATGGCCTTGCGTGGACTCCCATTAGGACGGTGTTAGTGGGACTCCTTCATTAGAATCTCCTCCTATTGTCCTGCCAAACAATGGCAACAAACAAAACATTAACATGGAAATGACTGAAATGTACCTAATTAGTTTTCTCTGCTGGCATTGTTCAGCAGTACAAAAGATCGAACTAAACTGCAGTGGATTCACCCCCAGAGACGCAGCAGCAACTACTGGGTGTGGGGCATTTGGGGAATTCTGCAGGAAAATTAATTTTCAGCATCCACGATGACATCTTAATTAACAAATTAACAATAAGAGCCATCCAGACATTTTGGCAGGGTCATTATTAGTGTATTTATTGTAATGTTAAAATGCATTTCTGTCTGCATGCTTGGCTCTTATCATGAAAACTGCTACTCACAGGTTAAAGCCACGGCATCCTGACCAAAGATATAAGAAATATATTGTATGACGCATTTTAGTATTTTCAAACTACTTGAGTTGGTCAGCATTATCTTGTTCATGGCTAATTGAGACAATCCATGTTTTTGTTGCTTTTTGTTGATTTTAAGTTAATAACCTAAAAAAATGGTAGAAATCCAGCAATGACATATCTTGTTTTTAAAAGAGGTATGTGTTCCTATTCATTCAGTATTTTAAGGCATTTATCTATATTCCTGGCAGCATATCTGCCAATGTACACTGAAAGAAACGGATATTATAGCAATCTGCCTGACTGACGAATATAACTTACTAATATAATATAAAAATAACAATGATTCTTGTTACAGTTTCCTCCAAAATCCAAAGACATGCAGGTTAGGTGAAATGGAAACTCTAAATTGACCATAGGTGTGAATGAGAGTGTGAATGATCGTGTGTGTGTGTGTGTGTGTGTGTGTGTGTGTGTGTGTGTGTGAGCACTGTGATAGGCTGGCGATCTGTCCAGGTGTACCCTGACTCAATGACCACTGGAAATGGCCAATGGCCCTCCTGACCCTGATTGGGCTAAGTGGATATGGATGATGGATGAATGGATCCTAAAAACTAATACCCACACAAGGCTTAGCTGTAGTCAGCAATGGGTGGTGGTCATGATGAGTAGGACTCACCTGATTGCATCATTTGATGTCTTGGATTTGTATTTTCCTCTGGACCCTAATTTGGTCTGGGATTTGGATAAAGCCAGCACCAATCAACTGTTTAGCTATCCTTTCAAAAAGGTCCCTATTGCAAATGTTTCATCCTTCATTTCTTTCATTTGATTCAGCATAAATATGTTTTCCTCCTCAGTCCAAAAGTGGATGCTCTCACTCCTCTCTTGTGTCATGGCTTATTATGGAATCACATACAACAAAAGCTGTTGCTGCTGTGCACTAAACTTCCAGGTCAGATAACTGTTGTGGGAAATCTCACACCTTTGGTGAAATGCTCCCAATGAGGATACGCCAAGAGAGCATTTACAGGCTTGACTAAGTCTTTTTCCAATCACATGATCTAGATCTATTATTCTGAGTATTCAAAAGTTTCAAAAGTCAAATTATGCCAATTTCAATTTACATGACATTAAAAAAAAAAATCTATTTATTGCTTTAATCTGAGCACAATGAAAGTTTTAATGTGCATGTAAACATACTGACTGACTGCTGAGAGAACAAAGCAGTCACTGACTCAGTCTATTGTTAATGCTAGAAACTGCTAATTAGCAATCAGGCTGGTTTGTCTCTTCACAATAAACTTTGACAAGGAAACACTGGCCTGTCGCTTCTGTAACCTCCCTCCATTGTGAGTGAGTGACTATAATGTGGTGGACACTCATCATTAAGTTCCCATCAGTCTCCATTATCTGCCTTGTCTTTTCAAGCTGCCACTTCACGTTCACGCTGTTTCACATTGTTCTGAAGAAAAAAAAATGTGTTTGAGATAAAAAAAAAACTTCTACTTGAATAAGTTGACTTTATTCCTTAGAGACAGCTCAGCATGTGGCCAATTTGTAAGATGCGTTTTACATTTTCCATAACATGTAATCTGCATGTCAGTGTTACTGTGAGGAAACATGAGCTTCTCTATCTGCTATCTCTATCGGTGTAGAAACCTCAAACTTATGCAGGATTCCACAGTTTCCCTATGAAGACCTCTGAGGCCTTCATATCTCAGTTTTCACTCCATATCCACAATTAAACCACAAAAGGAGCTCTGGGGACTTCAAACAAATAGCTTTTCTTTAAGTGGCCTCTGACACTGAAGTGTTTGTACAGGAGGTTTATCTTATGTTCCAGTGAGCGACAGCCAGTGAAGGTGCGGTGTATATTATGGTTTTTGGATTAAAGATTAAAGCCCGGTAAAGCCCATGAACAGGCCTAATCCCACTCTTCAGCACAGCTCAGCAGTAGGCGTGTGGTCGAAGTGCAAGTTGCCCATGGGCACTGATCCACGATCAGCTTACCTTCCCGCCCTTAATCGTCAGGGGTGGCACACAAAACAGTCTGCAGATCAGCATTTACCAGCAACTTTATCCTATTCCTTGTTGTCTTGACCGTGACCTTTCGGGAAAAGGCGGATTTGGCAGAGAGGCTCCTTAGGAAAAGAGATGAGAGAGTAAATGCATAGATTTCGCAAGTGGTCACAGATTTCATATGTTGAGCTGCATCTTTTTATAAACCCTGAAGTCTACAGTCACACCTCTTATGTGTCACATGCAAGAAATTCATCCAAAATGCTGCAGACTATCTACTCAATAAATATGCTTATCTTTGGCACAGGTGGTTCTTTTAGATTGTCAGACAGTGAAGTTTGCCTCTGATTTGATATGTCTCAATTTTCTGATAGCAGTGATTGAAAGACATAGTTTGCAGTATGTATTTCTTCTGGCTTTATGTCAACGTCTGCATGATCGGGGGGTTACTGATAATAATCCAAATCAATGTCTATGTTTGCTTTGCAGAACTGTGCATATTGTGCATAAAACTATACGAATTTGTCAAACCTGACAACAATTCTCAGTGAGTTTGGCAATAAATTAAATGGAAAGTCACCATTCATAGTCATTTTACTAAGGAAAAGAGCATACCAGTGATTTTGCATGTTTAAGCCCAATACACACAACCTGTATACATGTTACATGACTGCCAACCATTTTTCAAAATATACTATGGAGCGGTATTAGTATTATTTTCCTACCCTCCCTCATTTAAGAATGCTATTAAAAGCAACTTGCAGAAACTTGAAACGTGCTTGTGATAGGTAAATCATAGTGAACCAAAGGTTGTTCTTATTTTTGTTGAAGTTATTTAATTCAGTCAAACAGAGTGCACAGAAGAAAATGTGTGTCTTTTCCAGGAACAGAGAAACTATAAATGACTGTGCCTTTCTATTATCGGAAATACATGTTAGCAGACAAAACACTGAATTTTAAGGTGGTATCACATGAACCTTAGTTTTTAAAAGATTAGAGGATTTTGCAAAATAACAGGAAATCTAAAGTACAGTTTTAAATTTTGAAAAATGATTGTCAAAGTATGTGCAGTTGTAAATGCAAAATCACTAATATGGGCCTTTAAATTTCCATCACAACAAGGTGTATACTAAAACTGAATCTGCAGTCACTCAGCGTTATACTGTCCTAACATGTTAGCACAGAGCCTGTTAAACAAAATATTGTAGAATGTTAGTATGAAGCCTATCGCTCAACATAATATATGCTAAAGTGTTAGCACCAGCAGCAACACAACTAAACATAATGTAGTGTATGCTAAAGTGTTTTAGCATAAAGCCGACCACACTTAAATTGCATGCTGTATTAGCACAGCAATAATCACTCGTGTAAGATGAACCGCATTATTCAACATAATGTATGCTTAATTGTAGGGCCTAACTCTTTATAGTGTATGATAATTGAAGTAATAGTAACTTGTTATGCAAAATAATGCATGCTAACGTGTCAGCTTAGAGCCTAACATCCAAATATTAGCAGTAGCTAGCATGGATCTTGTAGTGTATGCTGAATGCTGCTTAGCATCGAGCATGCTGTCACTCAGCAAACTAACATGTTAGCACAAAGCGACATACGTTAGTGTATGCTAAGTGTTAGCATTGAGCACTAGCAAAAATGATATTTAAATCTTCCATGCATGTAAATGGGAAAAACACTCAAGGCCAATTAACCAATTGAAAACCTTGCAATTTCCACACACACACACACACACACACATACAGTCTTTAATTGTAAATGATGCTGAAGCCTGTGAGCAAGAGTCTAGTTGCAGCATGCCTCCAGGAAATTGGAAGCTTACAAAAGGTTGTGTGTGTGTGTGTGTGTGAGAGAGAGAGAGAGAGAGATGGGGTGATTTGTCAAGCTGCTTTGAGCTGGCTAATGCAGTTTAAGGTTAAAACAGATGACAGATCTCTCTGAACATCAGCTATGCTCTCTCCATGTTCATCAGATTCTTTCTGTTGCAGCAGGAGGCTCTCTGGGATCAGGATCCTCCGGGAGACCAGCAGAGGTTGGGGAATTTTTCCCAGCCTGCCTCTGTGCTGCCAGCCCCGGGTTAATAGGTGTTCAACCCTCCCATTATCCCGGAGCGTTTGTGAATTACCAGCCCAGTGATGTTTACCACTGATATCATATAAATGCTAATTTGGACGCTTAATTGGAGAGGAGGGGCCGTGAGGTGGGAGGATGAGGGGTTGCGATCATGTGTAAAATTGATTTGTGAGGGCTGATATTTGATAGACAGCGGGGGGGCTGGGGCTGTTTGGAGGACGAGCAGGCGGGGGGTNGGGGGGGGGTCCTTCCTAAATCTGCACTATCACTGTGGACAGTGAATATTACCTACATTTTGCATTAATATAAGAAAAAAGGAGGATTTTACAGATTTGAAAGATTAAACATACCACTTATCATAATTATTAATATGGTCATCCAGATATTATCGCTGCTTTTGTCCCTTGTATTAATAAATAATTGATAGTAGTTATATTTGCTACGTGCTACGTGATGCTGAGGAAATCTCCATCAAATATTATTCACTAGAGAGCTAAAACATATTGGAAAGTTTAGCTGAATTGCTGTAAAAACAAAGAGCTGCATAATTTTTCTGTAAGTATAAAAAAAAAACCACTTTTTTTTTTCTTTTGCATGTATGTTTCTGTGAGGTTATTAAAATCTTTGGCNAAAAAAAAAACCACTTTTTTTTTTCTTTTGCATGTATGTTTCTGTGAGGTTATTAAAATCTTTGGCGACATTTTCTCACGACTACATGAATTGAACAATCAAATAAAAGCAACTCATGCAACATTTAGCAAAAAAAAAAAGTACAGTATAAGTATTTGCATGACGTTTGTCTCAGGTGTATAATTTAATTTCCCCACTTTGTAAAAGCAGCAAAAACTTTCCTTTTTTGACTAAATTCTCTTCTCGGTCTTTTAACTTTGCAGAGACAATTCACCGGTTTTCTGCATTGCGAGGCTAAACCGCAATGTCTTAATGTGTAAATCAAGCATACTCAGACAAATATGTTTTCCTTTGATAAGTTGAAATTCACTTTATGTGCCAGCCGGTGCATGCTCATTGCGGAGCTGGCTGTTTTTAGCCAAAGCTTTAAGCTGTCGTACGTGAGTCGAATGGCTAAAAGTCTGCTGGCTTTGAAACAAACGCCCGCAACCGCTTTAAGTATATTATCAGCCAAGTTCTTTTAGGAACGGTATTGCTAAAGGAGCTTACCATTTAATTAATGTAACTTCAGCGAGATTACAGCCGGTCCAGCCGTGTAAGCAGAGGCAGAGTCTTACTGACCTCCTATGCAAGAGCTTAAAGACACAAGAATGGTGTTTTTACTCAACTTTGATGGGATAACTCGTATAATCTTTCAGAGGGAAGGGAAGAATAAAGTGTTTTAAACATAATACCCTTCCAAATTCTGAGTGGGCGAGTGTCTCGCTCAAGTGCCACACTGACGCAGCAACTTAGCCGTTTTATCATCCTTGACTTTTTCACCGCGGCTTTTCTTTTCGCCTTTTTTTTCCCCCCCATCTGCACCAGTATGTAGAGAAATGATAAAATGATTGAAGCTGAAAAAAAAGAAATTTTTTTTTCATAATAACAAAAAATAAATAAATAAATAAATAAATAAACAAATCTTTAAGTTATCTTGATTTTAAGATCAGTAAGGATTCTGGTACACAAATGTCTGGATGTATTTTTCAGAGTTACAAAAAAATAAGTTTCTTATTATTTATGTTGTTTAAATTAAGATAAAAGTCTCTTTGAAAAATGATGAAGCATTTTTTTTTTAATCTAAATGAACTCACATGGTTACATAATGTCACAAAAATGCAAAAACATTCACAGAAAAAAAAAACAATTCAACACACTTTCAGACCTAAATCTGTTTCTTGCTAGTTTTTCTCTTTTTTGTATGCCCGCCCTCCCCCC